>JAGFPH010004495.1:76834-87247 GCA_018207615.1 Philaenus spumarius | reverse complement strand
CAACATTCTGCAAGAGGGTGTAAAACATCTGTATAAAACACAAACACCAGTATTGCAACATCCCGCAAGAATGGATTCACTACGGCAGCTACTTGTTCTGTAATGTGGTCCGGCAACAATGAGTCTCAATGGGATGCATTGTTCACAGTTCCCATTATTGATCCACTGACTGTAAGAGGATTATTTTTGTATTTAGAGTTTATCGCGTCCACTCATTCTCAGGCTATTAACAGGATTAATGTAAACGTAATGCCTTTCTTTCCGAGGGACAATTTATTTAGCGGTTTAATCCCCTCTCGATCCGCTGGGAATATAAATACTTGCGACGTATTATAATAGCGTTCCGTACTGAAATTGCAAAAACTGTAACTTACAAACGGAATTCGATTACCTGAATTTACCTTGCAGGCCTATATAAATTTAATAAGTAAAAACAGTTTGAAGGCAAAATTTTTGTAAAGAATTAAAAATAGGAATTATTATTAAATTAAGAAACTATGATATAAAACGTAGGATTTATGTATTTATTAAATACTGACAAAGTCAACCCTACTTAAATAAAAATACTATAAAACTCATTGTTTCGTATAATTGTTTTTATTGAGTCCCACGTTAAAACAGTCTTAAGAATACATATAAATAGCCTAGTTTATAAATTGTTTATACAGGTTGTCCAGTAATTACGGAATAAAACTTCGGCTAATGGTTCTATGCGTCAAAATAAGAAAAAAGTACATATAATCATAGGCCCAAAACTCTTCGTTTCCCAGATATCCGCCATTTTGTTTTTTGTACAAAATAATTCATATCTAGATAACGGTTTGATTGATTGAGTTCAAACTTGGCATGAAGCTTAACCTAACAATGATATATCCCAAGAAAAATAATCTATACTATTGAATCATGCGTTTCAAAATGGCGGCTGTTTGAAAATATCAAACCTAAATAACTCAAAAACCGTACATTTTAACGAAAAATGTCAAGATACCTTTTTTTTGTAGTCCTTTTGATTCCCTATCGGATGGTGTAACTGTAAAAACAATTGGATGAAGGATAATAGTTAAGTTATGTGTAATAATTAATTGATTTGTTCAACCAGGCATGCTATACCAACACAGTAAACACAGCAATATTGTATGTACACTTGCTGTCATTATCTTTAACTTAGCTATTATTCTTCATCCGATTGCTTAAAATTTACACCGTCCGGTAGGGAATAAAAAGGGCTACAATAAGGTGTCTTGACAGTTTTCGTTAAAATGTACGGTTTTTGAGTTATTTACGTTTTGACATTTTCAAACAGCCGCTATTTTGAAACGCATGGTTGGATTTAATTGCTTATTTATTTTTAGTATTATCATTGTTAATTTAATCTGTATGCCAAGATTGAACTCAATCAGACAAGCCGTTCTCTAGATTTGAATTATTTTGTATAAAAAACAAAATGGCGGATATGTGGAAAACAAAGCTTTTTCGGGCCTATGTTTATATAAACTTGTTTTCTTATTTTGACCCATAGAACCATTTCCCGAAATTGTATCCCGTAATTACTGAAAAACCTGTATGTATGCATTTATATATATATAGGCCTACTAGGAGCTCTGCCCAGCTCGCTTTGGTAGCTAAATCATTCGGTGATATATGGTGATGACAATGGAAAACCACAAAACCACTAATTTTGTTCATAATTTTTACATATTTTCAATATTTTAATAGGAAATTATATAGAAATGATGATTGATTAGTAAATTTGCATTTCCATCTAAATCGGTTAGTGGTGCTGCTAACTTTGACCTGTACATATTGTAAGACATAGATTGAAATAAACACGCAATATCCCGAACATTTGTCAACAAAATTCCTAATTTTGTCCATAATGTTTACATTTTTTACAGGAATTTTAAATTTTGTTCGGAATAAAAAGTAGCCTAAAATATTTTCTAAAAAGTCCTCTACATGTTAATGAAAGTTTCGTCAAAATCTTTCCAGCCATTCCTGAAATTAGCCCGGCCAAACAAACAGACCGTCAAACAATTTATAAATGGATGTTTAGCTTTGGTAATGTGTGAATAACCATATGAGTTTAGAAAAAAAGCTTATATTTTGAAATCAAAGACAGACATTTCAATTTTATTTATTTGTATAGATACGTGTTCCCACTCTGACGGCCGCTTTTTATATCGGTCTAAATTTTGTACTCACGTTGGTTTTCCAAGTCACTCGAATGAGCAGCCAAAAAAAATCCAACAACCGGAAGCGCGTGTTTTGACTGTGTAAATAAACATATTTTTAGATTGTTTTTACATACTGGAATAAAACGTTTTTGGGAGTTTTATCTAAACAAATAAACATAGGAGATTATTCTGCACATGTTGTTTTTTTACGCGACCTTATAGCTCGCTTGGTTCCCCCAAAATCGATCAAAACGTAAAGTACCAAAAAAGTAGCCTAAAAAACTAATGTTCCCGCTGCGAGCGAAACGAAACAGCGCGTGAACCGGGGCTGAAGTCTGAGTTGCAAACAAATTCTACTGATATATGTCGTACACGCAGGCACCCATTCAGCTCCTTCGGTAGCGGACCATTTTCCCAAATAGCTGGTTGAAACCCTAAAACATAAACTTAGTTTAGGACATTCACTCAACTCACGTCAGCGGTTCAGATTTTGTGATCGTATTGTTAGTAAATTTAATTAAATGTTTGTATACCTGATACAATTTGGTTAAAAAGTTCAATGCAAATTTTCATCGCTTCTGTAATAATTTCTAAAAACAGTCGTGGGACTGCCGAAAGAAGTGAAAACTGTCACGAGTACAGACAATCTTGTTTATGTTATTTTACATTTTTTTAGATTTCAATTTTAAATGTGACTAGATGAAAAAAGCACAACTTACAAAATGAGGAAGCACAATGTCCATTTCATAGGTATTACAAAGTAAACTATTTTAACACAATTTATGAAATGAGGCAGCACAATGTCCATTTTAGAGGTATACTTTACTATATACACAATATATGTAGAGTACTATATATAGGAAAGCGGTACAAAATAGAGCGTGACGGTAAAATCCGATTCACAGGCAGCAAAATTTTAAACAATTTTGGACGCAGTTTTCACTTCAAAAAATGGTAGTGAGATTTTCTGAAGAGTTGTTATGATTGATCTAAATACAAAAGTCGACCAAACTTTTAAATTTATTAGCGAATTTACATAGGAAAAATGAGCTATTGCAGTGGCCCTTATGGTAAGACCCAAGGTCGGGAATAGCAAATGAGCACCGATCATGGTCCCCAGAACACGTTTTGGTGTGTCATTAAAAATCATATCTATGTATATATGTGTTCGCACTCTAGCGGCCGCATTTTAAGTCCGATTTGGTTGAAATTTGGTACACATATTGGTTGTCTACGTCGCTCGGACGAGTTCGACAATCCAACAATCGGAAGTAACTATGTTTTGAGATTTTTCCTACGAGAATGATTTTGTTTTTTGTTTTTTCTACAAATATAAATGTAGGATGTTATTCTGCACATTTTGTTTTTTACGCGACCTTATAGCTCGCTTGATTCACCCAAAATCGATCAAAACGTAAAATACCATAAACGAACCCGGTTCAAAGCCATGTGGTGGATCCTACCGTGGGATTGGCGTGCGAAGCACGCAATGCTTTGTGTATTGAAGATACTCCCAATATGTGGAATGGCGTGCGAACCATTTGCAGCTATTCAAAACAGTCGTGAATAGACCTATTTTTTAAATTGTTGGTTATGACCCTAAAACATAGGCTTATAGACTTAATTTTGGAAATTTGCTCAACTCACGTCAGCGGTTCAGCTGCGTGGTCGAATTATTATGATAATTAAGTGCAAGCTCTTGAGTAACGATTATTTCTACTGCGATAAATATAAAAATCTATACAAATTAGGAAAACATCCAACGTGCAATCGCAAATATTTCACCATGTCCCCATTTCCACTTCTTTGAGTCCTAATACCAATCTACCAAGACTATAAGAATAGACTTATAAGGGTCTAAAGCCACGGACAGAAACAGTGGGGAAACATGCTTAGCTACCTTCTTTCCCCCTCTATATTGTTCATTATTGTTGGTAAGTCTATAGTGGCTTTGAAAGAAAGATTTGACGTGACTTTTAGGGAATTCAGAACATGAGGGGAACAATGGGGGGTAAATATTTAATATTTAGTTCGTGGATCACATATTATTTTGTAGCGTTATTCTGACAAATAATGAATTGTCTTGAAGGATAATTTGTATAGTATAGTGTTTTGGAACGAAGTTCTTTAACGCGTGTTGCGCTAGGAGTTAACAAATAGAAAATGTAATGCGTAACGAAAACAGTGTTATTAATTGGTTCCTATGGCAATGACAAATATAAAAAATACGAGTAACGAAAAAAGCGTTACCAAATTGGTTGCTATGGCAATGAATGTAAATACATTCAAGAAACATGTGTTTTGGTTCATCAATTTGAATTAAGATACGATCGGTTCCGTCGGGTGTAGTTCAAATATTATCGTCAAGCCCTGAAATTTTAGGTTAGGCCTATAAAGTAGTTTTAAGCCTAGGCCTAACCTAAAGTTATTGTCTGTATGTTGCCGTTAAGACAGGTAAAATAAATTAAACATACACACAATAATTTTAGGTTAGGCCTAGAAGGGATAAAACAACATTTTATGTTTATTGATTGTATTTACAGTGAATGGACATTTAACTGTGTTTACCGTATTAGCTTTGATGTTACTTTTTATATTTAGTTTGAAACTCGTAATTAAAACATTGATACAGCACAAAACCCTTTCAATTAATATGGTTTCATATGAATATTCTGTATGATGATTCTAACAAAACTATCTCTGTATTTTCCAACTACCGTTCTTTAATTAAACTATGGTATGGATGTAAAGATAGTTTCTCAGATTTACAGATAGATTTTCAGTAAAAAAAATACTGTCATAGAAGGTGTATTGTTTTTTATATTATGTTTGGTAGAACGTAACAGATGCTGCCTACGGTAAAATCCCCATCATGGATTTGAAACAAGTGCTATTATGGCATTTTACGTTTTGATCGATTTTGAGCGAACCGGACGAGCTAAGAGGTCGTGTAAAAAAACAAAATGTTCAGAAAATTTTTCTATATTTGTATTTTTACATAAAACTCCCAAAAATTAACATTCTATTACGAAACATCTAAAACTAAATTTACTTCTTGTAAAAAAAAGTGCTTCCGGTTGTTGGATTTTTCTGGCTAACGAACTCGTCCGAGCCGTTTAGAAAGCCAACGTGTGTACCAAACTTGGACCAAATCGGATGTAAAATGCGGACACACATATTTATACCTGTATAGTCCCTATAAAGTTTTAATGAAACCCCAAAACGTGTTCGGAGGACAATGATCGGTACTCATTGGCCACACGCGACCTTAGATCTCACCATAAGAGTCTGCTATAGCTCATCTTTCCTATGGAAATGCACTAATAATAAAGTAAAAGTTTAATAAACAAAAACAACTTATTAATTTCTGTCTACGTTTTAGAAATTTCAAAACACTAAACTTATATATTATTTTAGGCCAGTCGGTAAAGGTAAATTTAGACCAAAAGTACCAGTAATTTGCAATACGGCTGAATTTTTTTTTATAAGTACATTAAAGTATGTAGATTAACATAAAAAAAAGTTTACCAGTCTATCGATTTCCCAAAGTCGAAAAAAAAATCGATTATCATTTTGTTTTCGATTATCCTTAATATTTCGAGCTGGGATGAAGATAGAGGAAAATAAAAAATACCACCGTGTAGGGGAGGTATTTTCAACAAAAAAGGTCATATGTATTTATTTCGTCCGAGCAATGGTGTATTTATTTCGTCCGAGCAATGGTTTGTCTGGAAAAAATTCGATAATGCAGGTATGTATTTTGCAGCAGGGGAAATCACTAAAAGGGGACATCTTATTCATATATGAAGCGTTGGCTCATTCTAAATTGGCCGAATTTTAATATATCGAATTGAAACTTGACATAGTAGTTAAAATATATATTTTAAACATTTATGCTGAGTCTCAGCTTGTTAGCTTGAAAATGGCCCGATCTAGAGCCACTTGACGTATTAATGGGTTTCTCGATTTTAGGAGTACCGGACCCACCAATTCATTTTAAACAGCTCCAGTTTAGAAAATTTTCAAAATATCAACCTGAAAGTTTTTTTAAAAGTTAAATATATAGATTCAAACAAGATAAAGGAGTATAAACCTTTTTTATTATTTACTTTTTAAAGCACAAGTAACTTAAAAAAGTATAATTTTAGACCTTTTTAGATTTTTCATCAAAACGCTTGAGTTAATCGGCCGCAGATTAGTCAATTTTTTAAATATAGTTTTTAAAATAAGTGTAGCAAAAAACAATTGTGTTTTTAACTTCTGTACCAATTTTTTAATCGATATCTTCAAAAATGTCGAAAATGGATTCGTTGAATCCAAAAATGTTATAGTTAAAACGAGATAGGTAAAACAGAAGACCATTTTCAAGCGCCTCGTTTTTAAAAATAACATTAAAAAAATCGTTCATACTTACTAAGAATATTTATACTGGTGTACTCAACTTGTAAAACAAATTTGATGTTGATATTCCAAAAATTGACGAAACTGGAATAGATTGAAATTAGTTCGTGAGTCCGGTACTAGTAAAATCGATAATCGAAATCGACTCCTAAATCGGGTAATTTTCAAGATAACAAGCTGATACTCAGCATAAATGTTTAAAATATATATTTTAACTCCTATGTCAAGTTTCAATTCGATATATTAAAATTCGGCCAATTTAGAATGAGCCAACGCTTCATATATGAATAAGATGTCCCCTTTTAGTGATTTCCCCTGCTGCAAAATACATACCTGCATTATCGAATTTTTTCCAGACAAACCATTGCTCGGACGAAATAAATACACCATTGCTCGGACGAAATAAATACATATGACCTTTTTTGTTGAAAATACCTCCCCTACACGGTGGTATTTTTTATTTTCCTCTATCTTCATCCCAGCTCGAAATATTAAGGATAATCGAAAACAAAATGATAATCGATTTTTTTTTCGACTTTGGGAAATCGATAGACTGGTAAACTTTTTTTATGTTAATCTACATACTTTAATGTACTTATAAAAAAAAATTCAGCCGTATTGCAAATTACTGGTAGTTGTAACCTATACCGACTGGGCTATTTCTCAAATGTGTTTTTTTTTGTCGCCAAGAGATATATTTCTTAATTCTTCACCAAAATTATTTATTCAAACATAATTTTAAAGATTATGTTCCTCGCTATTGACGAAAAATAGACAAACAGCTTAAAATTCATGTTTTCGTCACACAAATTGATTAAACAAACTTTTATATTATACTTAATATGGTTCCTGATGGAAGGCGCAATCTATTAGCAATCTGTTTAACTAACATGACAGCTGTTAGTTTGATTGTTTACATTCCACATGCAAGTGTTATATTTAAAATATTTCCAAAGTAAATACATAAACGTAATTAACTCAACTAAATCAACGTAATTAAATCAGGTAAGTACTGCTAACTTGGGTCAGCTATTTATTGCAGAATATAAAATTCGAACGACAACACTTTTTATTCGGGTTAAATTCACTTTTCACCGCTGTTTTGTTTTAATGTTGCTATGTTTAATGATTCATACGCAGCGATGGTGAGGCGAGGCACTCGACGTCTAGTGACGTCTCTGTAATTGTCAAGGGGTACAAGTGTACTCCACCACGAGTGGCGCAGACTTCGTTTTGTCCAAATAACTACTTCATACACTTCAAAAAAAAAGGGGGAATTCAGTCTCTGCTAACACTTCTTTCCACGTACTTAGTTTTTAAGTTTCATTATAAGCTGAAGTGGGCGAATTGTGTCTATTCACATTCACCTTTTAAAAAAATACGACAAGTAACGTTTACAAAACGTTTTAGATAAAGCATAAAGTAGCTTAAGCAGGGAAATATGTGATACGTTAAGCTACACTCGTATTGGTAGTATTTTATACCTGTTATTAATATTTGAGCGACAAAACAATCATATTATTTCAATAAGTAGACACCTATAGCAAATAAACTAAAGGTAACTAAGTTCGTATCCTATATAAGCAATATGAGCTCCGAACCTGCTAGCTTTGCTTACCAACCAAGGTGGCGACTCATGAAGAAGTAAATGCAAACAGATTATTGAATTCTCTGTTTTGTTATTTAAGGATTATGGCAATTTAGTAGGTATATTTAAACTAAAAATACTGTGATATTAGCATTATATATTTATTTACATACGAAGGTCTGAGAAGCCAAGCGGTACAAGTGACATTTTTTTAAATAATTGATTTAAGTGCAGAAACTGGCTCTTCTACACTTTAAAATGTTTGTGGCCAAGGGATATAACTGTAAGTCTATCATGTGCTGAGATGTAGTGGCGCAAAAAAAAAATACTTCGTAGAAGAGCTGTTTAGAAGCCAAGGGATACATGTGAGGCAAGTCGCTTTACTTTACGTAAGTAATTTACTTGTAACCTATGTTGTTATTAAATAACTTATAATTCCTGTTAACACGTTCCTGTTATTCTAGGAGATGACCTTTTATTGGCGAATTTCCATAGGAAAAATGAGCTATTGCAGTGGCCCTTATGGTAAGACCTAAGGTCGGGAGTAGCAAATGAGCACCGATCATGGTCCCCAGATCACGTTTTGGGGTGTCATTAAAAATCATACATATATATATATGTGTAAATATGTGTTCGCACTCTAGCGGCCGCATTTTAAGTCCGATTGGGTTCAAATTTGGTACACATGTTGGTTGTCTACATCGCTCGGACGAGTTCGTTAGCCAAAAAAAATCCAACAACCGGAAGTACGATATTTGACTGGAAGTAACTATTTTTGTAGATTTTTTCTACGAGAATGAACTTTTTTAGAGTTTTTTCTACAAATATAAATGTAGGATGTTATTATGCACATTTCTTTTTACGCGATCTTTTAGCTCGCTTGGTTCCCCGACAATCGGTATCGTAAAATACCATAAAATTACCCGGTTCAAAGCCATTTGGTGGATTCTACCGTGGGGTTGGCGTGCGAAGCACGCAATGCTTTGTGTATTGAAAATACTCCCAATATGCGGAATGGCGTGAGAACCATTTTGCAGCTATTCAGCACCAACGTGAATAGACCTATTTCCCAAATTGTTGAAACAATAAAACATAGGTATATTAACTCAATTTTGGAAATTTGCTCAACTCTCGTCAGCTGTTTAGCTGCGTGGTCGAATTATTCATTATCCCCTAACTATTGACTACTGTTTCACCATCAAAATGTTTGATTTGACTTTCTTTATTGGTGCCCTTTAAAAATGTCTAAACATGTGTTTTTAAGGTTAATCAGAACCGGATATAAACCCCTTCTTAGTAACATAACTATAAACACCATTTCAATTTAAAAAATTTACAACTATATTTCTGGGAGTACATCCTGTTGGTGTAATATTATTTTATCTTCTATTTTATGGCAGAAAACAAACAGGAGATGCAAATATAGTAATTTAAAACTAGAACGATATGTTATTGTTTCTCGCAGTATCTTTTCCACTTTATATGTCTGTGGATAAATATATACTATCCGTATTGTTTTTAGGGTCGTATGAAATTTCATAACATCATCAATTTATAAAAAAAAGCAAACAATCAGTAAATTCAAGTCTGTATCGATGTTGCTATACATTTATACATAAGTAAATCACATCTGTTCAACCAATCAGGATCTAAATGAGAGTTGTTTATATATGGGGTGTCACAAAACACCTTAGCGGTCTTTGCAGTTTCGGATTGTGTACTAGAACTCTTTTCGAATGCAGGTTAGTTTAGTCTCAATCCGCCATTTTTTTTTTAAACTCACTGTAACTAAAGAAATAGATAAGATATTAAGTTCAAATTTGGAATGTAGGTTACGATTTACAAAACACCAAGCATTTAAAAAAAAGTTTCAAAATGGCGGCCTTTATAAATGTTAAAAGTGGAATATAGGCCTATAGGAAACTGTTAACGTAACAAAAAGCGAGAGAAAATATTTTTTTATTTTTTAACGACAGACAACATTGCCTTTTCGTCGATTCTGTAGGTCAAAAGATAACCGAGTTTTTGACAAAAAAAAAAACTGAAAACATAGTTTCTTTTTAATCGTCTACAACATTTCAAATTAGTTCAAACGGATTTTATCTTATTTAATAAAATTACAAGAATTCAAAATAATTCGACCACGCAGCTGAAACGCTGACGTGAGTTGAATTTCCAACATTAAGTTTATAGGCCTATGTTTTAGGGTTTCAACCAACAATTTGGGAAATAGGTCTATTCACGACGGTG
>JAGFPH010004495.1:42383-74116 GCA_018207615.1 Philaenus spumarius | reverse complement strand
GGGGGGGGGGGGGGGGTCAAAGTTACTAAATCACGATTTCTCTAAAACTACTGAACACATTGGAATGAAATTTGGTATGTAGCTTCCTCTAGGGTCATAGGTACTGATAAGAAAGGGTTTCAAAAAATTTGAAATCTGAGGGGGGTTCTAGTGTTCTAGGGGGGAGGGTTTAAATATTTTGAGTTTCCCCCAAAATACCCCATTTTTGGGAGATTTTTCACTAAAAATTTTTAAACTAGTAAAATTAAACTTCCTGCCAAGATTGCATGACCCCCGAAAGGATATCTCTGTATATTTACTTGGGATAAAATAGGGAGGGGGTCCTGAATTTTGATTCACCCAGTATACGGAACCAGTAACTTATAGATAGGACGCAGTAGAGCAGGATTATTACTGGGCACCAGTAGTAAGCTTACTCAAATTCGACTTTCGGAGAATAACACAGATAATATGTAACACTCATATTAAAAGTATGATTTACGTTTTGATAAAGTAATTCGTATAACGTTCTGTATTTGCGTAAATAAAAGAGACATCTTCTTCTGAATAAGATTAAATAACTATTTGTACATTTACTTCTACCATATACATATCATTTCATTCGCTATCGTTGTGTGCATTTTCGAGTGACTGAATTTGCATTTGTTTCTATTCGATATACTCAGCCATGCATGTAAGGTTGTAACGGATGATTGATTTCATTCTACTTCCAAAGCGATGTAAAATTAACTTAACTCGTGTTACCAAACCGTTATCTTAACCGGAGCTGCGGCTTCTAGTCACAAGGCTCAAACTGACTATCAATATACCCGTAACCCTTTATTACAATTTGAGATAATTGCTTGGAACTAAAATAATTCGACCACGCAGCTGAACCGCTGACGTGAGTCGAGCAAATTTTCAAAATTAAGTTTATAGGCCTATATTTTAGGGTTTCAACCAACAATTTGGGAAATAGGTCTATTAACGAAGGTGCTGAATAGCTGCAAAATGTTTCGCACGCCATTCTGCATATTGGGAGTATCTTCAATACACAATGCATTGCGTGCTTCGCACGCCAACCCCCTTATTGGGAGTATCTTAAATACACAATGCATTGGGTGCTTCGCACGCCAACCCTACGGTAGAATCCACCACATGGCTTTGAACCGGGTATTTTAAGTTTCGATCGATTTTGGGGGAACCAAGCGAGCTATAAGGTCGCGTAAAAAAAAGAAAATGTGCAGAATAACATCCTATATTTATATGTGTAGAAAAAACTCAAGAACAAATTCATTGTCGTAGGAAAAATCTAAAAAAATTGTTACTTCCAGTTAAAAAACCTGCTTCCTGTTGTTGGATTTTTTTGGTTAACGAACTCGTCCGAGCGACGTAGACAACCAACATGTGTACCAAATTTGTACCAAATCGGACTTAAAATGCGGCCGCTAGAGTGCGAACACATATATACATATGTATATGATTTTTAATGACACCCCAAAACGTGTTCTGGGGAGCATGATCGGTGCTCATTTGCTATTCCCGTCCTTGTGTGTTACCATAAAGGCCACTGCAATAGCTCATTTTCCCTATGGAAGTTCGCTAACTAGCTTTGTTAGTTTTCTCCTCGCCGTCGCGGCCTAGGACTATGGATTGCGGTTCGCAAGTTTGCATCCCGTCCGGCGATTTTGGTGAAACAAGACGGGCTTTAAGGTCGCGTAAAAAAATATCGCAGGATAACTCGGTTATCCTTTGAGCTACAGGAAAAAATCTTTTGTTTGGTATTAAAAAATTAAATTCGATTGTTTCCGACAATATTTTTGTAAAGTTAGCAGATTTAGAGACATTTGATATTAAAATCTTTAAATGTCCGTTATTTTTAAAATATAAAAAAAAATGTTTTTTGTACATCGTGAAAAGTTAGCCTTCGTAATAAATATATAGGTACAACAGTTTTGAGGTCAGTATCTTTTCTATTTCTATTAAAGATTAAATGTTTAATAAGTAAAACAAAATGGCAGATAATTAAAATACTAAGCATTTTTGGACATATGTTTATTAAAAAAATTTCTTATTTTAACCAATATCTTGGTGAAAAATGTGAGACAATATTTTCTACACACCCTGTATAAACTGTAAACATATTTATTTCGTATTGAATAATACTTGTGTACACACCATAGTAAATATTATACATTTAAAAATATGTGTATATTAAAGTGAAGTGATAATGTACCACAGTATGACTAGTCACTTCAGCTAAGCAAGACGACATCTAATGGAACAGCTAAAGTTTTACCTCCAGCGTGGTCGTTGGGTAGACAAAGGGCTGCAGAACGCCACTTATTTTGTGTCGCAATACAAAGCACGATGGGGCGAAGAATTTAAAGAGACAGAGTCGGGAATCGGAAACTAAATGTATTTAGTGCAAAGTATGTCAAAGTTAAATTCAATTTACGAAGTATGCGTTTTTGACGAAGCGTTATTGGAATTTGTACGAGATTGCAGTAGTTAAATTCGAATTTCAAATCAGAAAAAAAAAACATTTTAATCACTTAGATTAAAACTGTTTTTTTATATAAACTGAATAATGAAGACAGATAAAATAGTTATAAAACTTAAATATTGACGTTCATAACTGAGAATCGATTGATTTTTCTCCAATTTATTAAATTTGAAAAAATAAGTTTAGGCCTACACAATTGTTTATATTAAACTAAAGGCACCGAACCTGTTCGCTTCGCTCACCGACCACGGCAGCGATCCAATGCAAACAAATTATTGTATACTCTAATATTTTCATGGAAATTACCTACACTCAATTCCACGTTGACCGTGCAGTACATGTCTTACAAGAGATAGGTCATGCTACTACCATTCCTGGGAACATCACTGCCTGAGCGTTGCATGGGAGTTGATGTTTTTTGGACGGTTAGTATTAATGATACTGCCGTTTGGATAACATGCCTTTATGGGCGCAAATTTTGATATTACCAAGTAAAGCGAACAATATAATGTGTAACACCAGATGTTTGACTTATAATACAGTAAAAGCCTTTTGTTTGCTTTTACCTAATCTGAAAAAACTGTTACTTGTAAAGAACAATTACCTGTTTCTAAATCTAACAAAATTGGTTGCAAATAAATGTGTTTTCGTTAACTGTAGGCCTAACTTAAAATTATTTCCGTTTAAAAAAATCCAAATCAACCTTTTTTATTTATAACTAGGGTAAACCCATGCGTGCTCCGCACGCCAACTCCGTTGGAACCTTCTGTACACATAATCATGTTACGTTTTCTTTATAATAAAGGTGTAGGATTAATAATAACCCCAAAGATAAGATGTAAATAATGTTAAACGTTCGAATCAAATTATTTTCTATATTTTATAACAGCAGTTATAATGAAGGTTAAAAGTACCAGCAAGGCTCAGGTATACACTTAAACAAAACATAACCCAAAAAGTTAGTATATATAGTGTGTGCTATTTTTACGTCCAACACAGATTTACGAAAACCTAACCTAAAAGTTAGAAATACAAAAATAATTGTTTAACAAAATTAAATCAGCTGTTATTGGAAATATTGGAGCAAACAGCTGATTTTATTCAATTGGTTGCTATGTAAATACATTAAAGAAATAATATAATATGTGTTGGTTCATCACTCTAGACCTATGTTCAATTTATTTTACCTGCCTTATCGGCAACATACGCAATATAATTTATGCTTTTGTGCACATCTTTGGCACAGTACGTTTTGAATGATATAAGTTTCATCTTTCATTTTCGTTTATTAGTTTTCTCATAATGGTGTTTATTTATTGTTATTACAACTGTTAGACGCTTTGGGTTTAACGCCCAACTTCATCCTGTGATTTTTTCCGATTAATTTTACAAATACAGTATTGAAATAAAAAATGTTTTTATCAAAATGAATTCTAGCCAATGTTACTCAGGGTTAGTGTAGCTTTTTATTTTAAAAAAATGTTTCAATTTGTTCAGTATTTCCAGAGATTACCCCCTACACACAAAGAAACAAATTTTACTTCTTTATAATATTACTAGCTGACCCGTACGGCGTTGCCCGTAGTGGTTGGTATTTTCAGTCTTTTCAACGTGATTGTATTCTTTTTAAGTGTTCAGTGGTATTTGGCTTTTATATATATAGATTTTAAATAATAAAAGCACTATTGTCATAATAATAAAAGATCTGAAATTATGATTTTAGTAACTTTGATCCACATAAACCCCTCCTAAAATTTCGAAATTTTTCATACCCTTTCTTAGTGAGCAACTATGGCCGGAAGCTACATACCAAATTTCATTCCAATCCGTTCGGTAGTTTTGAAGAAATCGTGATTTAATAACTTTGATCCCTCCAAACCCCCCCCCCCTTAAAATTTCAAAATTTGTTAAACCCTTTCTTAGCGAGCACCTATGGCCCTAGAGGAAGCTACATTCCAAATTTCATTCCAATCTGTTCGATAATTTTGGAGAAATCGTGATTTAGTAATTCTTACCCCCCAAACCCCCCTAAAATTTCCAATTTTTTAGAACCCTTTTTTATTGAACACCTATGGCCCTAGAGGAAGCTTCATACCAAATTTCATTTCAATCCGTTCGGTAGTTTTTGAGAAATCGTGATGAGTGAGTTAGTGAGTGAGTGAGTGGGTGGTATTTCGTTTTTATATATATATAGATTATAGACTAATAATAACACCTAAACACTGCAATGTATCGAAAATGTCTTTCACTAAACATGGATTTCCAATAATTATTCGTACAAGAGATGTATAGCCTATGGTATAAGTAATTGGACCTTGAACTCGATGTACAAACTTTTCACAATAAATTATGATAAAAAAAGCTCTCAACCCAGATACTTGCATTGTACCGGGCCATTGTTGAACTTCTGTGTTATGCAGGTGCCGGGTACTGATTGGGTTCTTAACTATAACTGGGTCGTTTTATTTTGTTTACTTTCCGAGTCAATTGAAACTTCCTGATTCTATTCTGGCTTGTAAAAAAGCTATGTGAATACAACTAAAGTTAAAGGAAGAGATGTAGTCCTCTTTCATGTCCTCTACAATCATATGATTTCTGCATAAACTTGTAGCTTGAAAAAACGTGTATTTTTCCTTGATTCAATATAATTAAAACAGCATGGGTCTTTAAGATTTTAAATGGTTGCCATTTAGGTTTTGGATTTTAGGAAAATATAGATTTAAAATTTTAAAAGTTAGGTTTGTTAGTTTTTTAACGAAACAAAAAATACGCGAAAAACAAAATGGCGCCTGTTTGAGTAACTGGGGACTTTCGGACGATTTTAATATATTTAGATTTTTTTTTTGGCCCAGAAACAATGCGTTAAAATATTGATAGAGAGTTCTGAAACACCCTGTATAATACATGTAATTTATTTATATGAAATTTATATACATATTACGTACTATTTATACATATAAATACGTAAATATTTTCTTATATAGAGAGTTATAACAAAAATAATAAATAGATAAGTTTTTCTGCAAAATCTCGGAATTTACAAGTAAAGTTTAAATTGCTCCATCTTTTCATCGTTTTAAGATAATATAGTGAAATAGCATACATTCCTAAAGGAAATTTAACGTTCTACAACTTCCTTCCTTATAACTTTTTCAAAAGGCTGAAAAATTATATAAATTAGGGAAAAAGGCAAGAGCGTGTTTTTTTAAATTAGCGAATTTTGAGCGTGGATATCTTGGAAACTATGCGAGATAGCAAAAAAGTGATTGGGTTCAAGGGAGCAGTTTTTTTTCTCAATTACAGCTGGTTTTCTGTAATATGGAATAAAATTTATTAATTTAAAATTCACAATTCGATCGGTCGCTATGTTGGGTAGAACGAACTTAGGGACCTCTAGTTTGCGCCTTAATTTTTATTTTTAAAATACCTTTAAAATGCGGTATCCCTCAATAGTAGTTGATATTTAAAATTCTTGAACTACCCTGTTTTGGGGGTAACGGTTGAAAATGTTGAGACTTCAAAAAAACTCCTCCTTTTGTTATATAAACTTTTTCCAAAGCAAATCTGTCTATTTCCATTAGTAAAAAAGTAATGGGGGGGGGGGGAGGTACCTGGTAATACCTCTGAAATGGACACTGTGCTTCCTCATTTCATAAACTGTGTTTTTATTCAACATTTTCTATACTTTTGAAGTGTAAATCGGAATATCACCATAGAAGTTTACATACACTTCTCCCGTGTGGTTTTAAGCACACCTGGATTTTTTAATGACACAGCAAAACAAATTCTGGGGACTTTTATCGGTGCTCATTGGCTACCCCCGACCAAAGAGAATAAGAAGTAAATAAACCGTCGCTAATTGTTTGTTTAACCATATTAT
This sequence comes from Philaenus spumarius, assembly GCA_018207615.1. NCBI lineage: Eukaryota > Metazoa > Arthropoda > Insecta > Hemiptera > Aphrophoridae > Philaenus > Philaenus spumarius. The sequence goes on along the minus strand of JAGFPH010004495.1, from coordinate 67,751 downwards.
TTAATGAAAGAATTGACCAAAGTTTGTCACAACCTTGGTTTATATAGCGGACAAGGTACTGCATATATAAATTAGTTTTTACTAAATACCAGCCATTGTCCAAGTCATTATATACGTATCAGGGAACACGTGCGGCGCAGTGACCAAAGCTCCAGCGGAGTAGCAGATGTCGCACTGCCTCCGCAAATCTGTCAAGCGAACTTTCCAAACATCAAAAAACTTCTTTAATATCTTCTGCGAAACTACGACAGAACGTTCGGTTCGATTATTTGTGTTTAAGAGTTGCCGAGTTATGAAGAAACACATGCAAAGTTTAAAGTTTTATTGATAAAGTACTTATTTTCAACTTTATTAAAAAACTAACTTACTTTATTAAGGTCGTTGTAGATTCGTCTGTGCAGACTTTAAAACTTTTAAATTCAGTTTTAAACGAGGGAAAACAAATAATGAAACAGAAATACGGATTGAGAGATGGATAGTTATATCTCGTATTTGTTTTCATTTTAGTTTGGAGTTAAATCGTTAAGAGTTTTCACAATAGTTTTAAAATAAACGTGGCATAATTTAGAAACTAAATAGTTACAAGTACTCTAATTATTTCTCAAAGGTGTTTTTGTCGCTAAACGATATCGCCCTTGATTCTTAAAAAAAATTATTCAAGCATCATTTTAAAGGTTATGTTTCCCGCCGATGAGGAAAAGTAGACAAACAGCTTAAAATTCGTGTTTTTGTTACAAAAATTTATTAAATAAACATTTATATTAAACTTTATATGGTGCCTAATGAAAGACGACATCTATTACCACCTGTTTAACTAACATTTTGTACACGTAGGCAGCTATTCAACTTCTTCGTTAGTAGAAGAATTTCCCAAATAGTTGGTTGAAACCCTAAATAATATAAACTTAATTTTGGAAATTCGCCCAACTCACGTCAGCGGTTCATCAGCGTGATCGAGTTATTATCCTTATATATTATTTCTCAAATGTGTTTTTTTGTATCAACGCCATAATATCTCCCTCAAAATTGTTCATCAAAATTAAAATTCGAAATATCATTGTAAAGCATTTTGTTGCCCGCTACTGACGGACAATAGACAAATGGCTTAAAATTAATGTTTTCATTCAAACAATTGATTAAAATAAACGGTACCAGATAACTGCCACATACTTTCTCCCAGTTGAAACTTTATACTTTCCCAAGAGTAGCATAGGAGGTGGTTATTTAGAATTGCAAAAGTAGGACATACCATGGAAAATATTAGATGCATGTAACAAACGTCCATATTAACTTATATTATAATATTATCATTATTAAAACTATTCGAACGATTTGGAACAAATATGCACCAAACATGCCAATTAGGCCTTTATAGATGCACGAAAAAAGGTTTTGAAACATTTTTAAAAACAACCCCGTTTTTGGCCAAAAACCCCCAGAAATCAGTTATTATTATTATTATTACCTAAACGAGAATGTTTAGAAAGATGCGGTTCAAAGCCACGTGGTGGATTCTACCGTGAGGTTGGCGTGCGAAGCACGCAATGAATTGTGTATTGAAGATACCCTTAATACGTGGGTTGGCGTGCGAACTATTTTGCAGCTTTTCAGCACCTTTGTGAATTTTGTTGGTTGAAACCCTAAAACATAGGCCTATAAACTTAATTTTGGAAATTTGCTCAACTCACGTCAGTGGTCGAATTATTAAGATTACGTTAGTTTAGCGTCGAATATTCAGATTTCATTATCGAAGCTCGTATTTTGATTACGAGTATTAAAACAAAGATGATATTTTCCTCAATTTAACAAAAAGCAATCATCACCACATGGGTCGTTATAAGCCCTTGAGTGGGAAGGCCAGTGGGTGGTTACCACTTCCACTGTTATTTCCTTGTCTGTAAATCGTCCAAACAGCAATTGCAACTAAATTTAGACATATTATCCTCAAAATGTGTTGGAATATTGATTTTTTGAAGTGAAAACTTCTTTAGGCGTACCGAGCACTTTTTGGACGAGGTAAAATATATGAACTCGCGATACCCACTTAAAATGAGACGCTATGCATTTTCGATTTCATCGGTTTACTCATGTACTAATAATATAAACCAGAAGTTTAATGTAACAGCTGATCGTAAAAGAAGAAGAAATCGAAGAAATAAAAAAGGCAGTGGTACTCAATAGATCTATGGGTTTAGCCACGTCACACACTACCGATGGTATGGGCATTGTGCTTCCTCATTTTGTAGGTTGTGTTACAATAGTTTACTTTGTAATACCTCTGAAATGAACATTGCACTTCCCAACTTTGTAAGTTGTGTTAAATTAGTATACTTCGAGATACATCCAAAATGGATATTGCGCTTCTTCATTTTGTAAGTTGTGTTTAAATAGTTTACTTGGTAGTACCTCTGAAATGAACATTGCACTTCCTAATTGTGTAAGTTGTGTTGTATTAGTCTCTTGGTGGTACCTATACAATGGAAATAGTGCTTTAACATTTTGCAACTTGTGTTAAAATATATTACTTGGTAGTACTTTTAAAATGGACATTGCACTTATTAATAGTATAAGTTGTGATAAAACAGTTTACTTGGAAATACCTCTGAAATAGACATTGTACTTCTTAATTTTGTTAAGTTGTGTTAAATTAGTGTACTTGGTCGATTAGACCAATTAGTGTGATACCTCTAATAATCCAGTATAACTAATGTTTTACATTCATGACAGTTTTCACTGCTTTATTTTAGGTTCAACTCAGTTTCTAGTTATATTTTGGAACAGTATAAGCCTGCACGTTGAAATATTTTATTTCCTACTCGTTCTCAAACACGCGAATCCGAACGTACGTCGTCCAAAGTACTGTGACTTCGTAGGGGAATGCGGTGCAATTTAATTTGTAGTCGCTGTGTTCGATGATTCCACCTTTAAATACAAGCGCACATACACGCGTCGGACAAGAGCGGAACATCTAGGGCGTAACGCGATGATGTGGCCATTTGCAAACAATAGGAAGGAAGAATCTATTATTGGAGTATAAAGCCTGAACCGGTCCATTCAGACTTGGTACAGTCGCTATCTTAACCTCGTAATACATTCAACGTACATACATTCTGGATAATTGACATGAGTTATAATGTTATTTAATGCCGAGTTACGGTCAAAGTGACTACTATTATTTATTAAATATTACTTTATACTGGATTTTATTTCAAACGGTATACTGCAGCGGTACACTGTAGTCAGCTTGGAAGTGTTTTTTTACAAAGACAGTGTTAGTGAACGCAATTTGGAAATGTCTGTAACTAACGAAATGTAATAATATTAATAAAAGATAATATTTTAAAGCAGTTGTGTTGAGAGACGGAGTTGCGCCGGTCTTCAATGAACGGTTTACAAAAAAAAATAATTCGACCGCGCAGCTGAACCGCCGACGTGAGTCGCGAATTTCCAAAATTAAGTTTATATATGTTTTATGGTTTCAACCAACTGTTTGGGAAATTGATCCACTCATGAAGGCGCTGAATAGCTGCCTATGTGTACGAAGAAATACGTGTAGTAGAATTCTTTTTGGACCTAAGCCTCCAAATTCCACTCTCAGCGAAAAACTCGCTTTACAAGTTTGCCCCTTGACCTGGCTGCCTCGGGGCAAAAATACTGATTCACTTCGCTCGTAGCTTACAAACTCGGTTTTCGCCCTCGGGTCAGAAGATGCTCCCAAGGTTTTTTTTTTGTTGGTATTTTACGTTCTGATCGATTTTGGGGGAATCAAGCGAGCTATAAGGTCGAGTAAAAAAAAAAAAACAAAATGTGCAGAATAATATCATGATAATAATTATAAAACATCAACAAAATTATTCTAGTAAGAAAAATCTAAAACAATAGTTACTTCGAGTAAAAAACGTGGATTTGTTTTTTCTTATGAACTCATCCGAGCGACTTAAGATAACCAACGTGTGTTAGGCTAGGGACACACTATCCGAGAGATCGTCCGGACGGGCTTTACCCGGAACCGGGCCCGAGTGGTGATACATAGGAAGGCATGAGGCAGAACACACTACGCCCGGACGACAGTTTGCCCGGACGGTCTCGGAAGCACTCGGAAGCACGTCCGGGTATTCTCTACTCGCTCGGCCGAGAGTTAGCCCGTCCGAGTCTCGGGACCAAGTAGAGAAGCATTGTGTCTTATGACAAAGAACACACTAGACGGTCAATCTCCCGGGACCCGGAAAGAAAACGGAGCCATTCACCTAGACGAATGTACATCTGTGCATCCCTGTGGCTTGTGTGCTGAAATATTTTGAGAATTGCATTTACGGGATGTCGTCGTCTTTGGATATTGACATAGATTTACTCGAAGAAGAAAGTATAAAAAGCTCCCAACAAAAACCTCTTTTCGATAATTGCAAGGACCCAAAAACGCCTGTCCCTCTTCTTATTTTGTCTGTGACGAAGAAGACACAGCACATCCAATTTTTTACGTATTGACAGTTGCATTGTCAAAGCACAAGTGAGCTAAACAACTGTTCACTCATGGACTACGGGCATTCGCTCGGATAGTGTGTTCTGTCAAAACAATCTGATCCAATCGGACCCGGTTCCGGGTAAAGCCCGTCCTGGCGATTTCTCTGCTAGTGTGTCCCTAGCCTAAGTCTACTAAATTTGGATAAAATCAGACGTAAATTGCGGGGGCTATATTACGAACACAAATATATACTATTTTTAATGGCATCGGTGCTCATCGACTACTCCCGACCTTGATCTCACCATAAGGGTCACTGCAATAGCTCAGCTTTCCTATGGAAATTCACTAATAATTAATAGCCTAACATTTGAAAAATCTCTTTAAATTAAAAAAAAATCGCTTTCGTTTAGGTAAAGACGTGGAGGTAAAGGTTCGTGCATTTACTAGCGTATTTCCATAGGAAAGATGAGCTATTGCACCGACACTTACGGCAAGACCCAGGTCGGGAGTAGTCAATGAGCACCGATCATGGTCCCCAGAACACGTTTTGGAATGTCGTAAAAACTGTATATACATTCAAATCACTCGGACGAGTTTGTTAGCCAAAATTTTTTTTTAGATATTTGTACTACAATGAAACATTTTGAGGTTTTATGTAAATTTATAGGCTATGCCCTTAGTATATAGAGGATATTATTTTGCACATGTTGTTTTTTGACACGTCCTTATAGTCCATCTGGTTCTCCTAAAACCGATTAAAACGTAAAATGCTATATGTACCCAGAAGGCAAGGTCGAGGTGCAAGATCGCAAAGATTGTTTTTCAACTGCGAGCAGAACGAAGCAGCGCGTGGTTCGGGGCTTGAGGCTAAAGTGCTAACCAATTCTACTAATATATTTCGTACACGTAGGCAGCTATTCAACGCCTTCGTGTGTAGACCGATTTCCCAAATAGTTGGTAGAAACACACTAAATAGGCCTAATATTACTTTATTTTTGAAATTCGCCCAACTCACGTCAGCGGTTCAACTGCGTGATCGAATTATTATCCTTTACCTTATATTCTCTAAAATGTGTGTCTTTTGTGGCAAAACCATATCTTCCTTAATTCTTTATCAAAATTAATCATTCAAATATCATTTTGAAGCTTTTGTTCCCCGCTACTGACGAAAAACAGACAAATGGCTTAAAATTAATATTTTCGTGAAAAAAATTTATTAAAAACTAGGGGAGACCCCTGCGTGCTCCGCACGCCAACCCCCCATCCCCAACTCCCTGTTGGAACCCGTTGTGTGCCGTTGGAACCCGTTGTATAGTCAGCAAGGCTCAGGTCTACACTTTAATAAAAACCTAACCTAAAAATTGATTTAAAATTTGAAATAAACTGTCAATGAAAATGTTAGAGACTACAGCTGATTACTGAATCAACAATAAACATTACAAATCAGACCTAAAACACACCAACAATAACATAACCTAAATCAAATCATCTGTTGACATTTGAGTAAGTTTAAAGTAAACAATTTATTTATTTGAAACTCAATTAGTTTATCAGCTGTTTAAAATCAAATTACAGTATTTCCTATTTAGTCTAGTTGTAGCATAGGCTACTGATGCATTTTTAAAACTCGGAATAAAACTAAAATAAAAGTGTAAATCAAATATTTAGCTTCACAGTGACTTAGAACTGGAAATTATCTTTTAAATAAAAAAAGAATCATCAAGATCGGTTAAGTATTAACTTCAGGAAGTGAGTGAACTAAAATCTGGATTTTTTTAAAAATATATAGATGCTTTAATTATGTAACTTTATATGATTCCTAATGAAAGGCGCCATCTATTAACACTCTGTCTAACTAACATGACAGCTGTTAGTTAGATTGTTTACATTCTATATGCAAGTGTAATCTATCACGCAAATCAATCAAATTAAACCGACGTAAATCGTTATAAACCGTAATTAAATAAAAGTAATTAACTTAATTAAATCAAGTGCTCCTAACGTGCGAAATTTTCAGCTGGTCATTATTATTATATTTTCCCGATTTAAATTTATTACTGTAGATTATTCTAAATTGCGTTCACACATAATTCCTCCGCTTGGCCGAAATCAACTTCCAAACCTCCGACAACAAAGTCCGCACCGATACAAAAAAGGATCACGGGAGGTTTTAAAGCGGGGCGGTGAAACTGGTATTTAAGATGCTGAACTACTTTTATAAGCCGCTCGCGTCGGTGGAGCACCAAAGCTTTTTTACACTTCGATAACCACGTCTCCTCTTTTGTCGCCGGCTATCCTGCTTTTAATTTTACACGAGAAACGTCTGGAAATAGGATATTAAATCATACTAACTAAACAATTTTATACAATATTTTTGTATTTCACGTTTCTCGTCTGTTGTAGTAATAATTTGAAATTATCTATACTCATATTATAAAGAGGTAAAGTTTGTTTGTTTGTTTGTTTGTGTGTTTGTTTGTTTGTATGTAGGGGGTAATCTCTGGCACTACTAAACCGATTGAAAAAAACAGTGTTACTAATAAAAAGCTACACTATCCCTGAGTAACATAGGCTATAATTCATTTCGATAAAAACTTTTTTTTATTCCAATATTTGTAAATTTAGTCGGAAAAAATTCTTAGGTTAGGCCCAGAATGATAAATCAACACATGTATTTACATTTATTACCATAGCAACTAATTGATAACAGATAATATAGCTGTTAGCTCCAATATTTCCACTAACAGCTGATTTCAAAATTTGAAGCAATTATTGTTGTATTTCTAGCTTTTAGGTTAGGGTTTTTAAGTGTAGACCTGAGCCTTGCTGGTTCTTTTAACCATTATTATAACTACTGTTATAAAATATAAGAAATAATTTAATTTCAACATTTTACATTATTTACCATCTTAGTTTTGAGGTTATTATTAATCCTACACATTTATTATAAATAAAACATACAGGTAACATATGTTTTTAGAAGGTTACATTGGGGGTTGGCTTGCGGAGCACGCAGGGGTCTCTCCTAGTCTTAAAATATATTTGTTATAATATGTTCTTATTTTCAGTAGATTGACGTGTTTTGAAGTAGGCCTACCATTCAATGTGTCAATTTTCTCTTAAACAATTCCATATTATAAATAAATTATTGAGCTTGACTTGTGAGAAGATATACTTGATGGAATAAAGTTAGAACACTGAATCTCACAACTAATACGTTTATTAACTTAAACGCGTTTCTACGCCAAAGTCGCCATCTTCACTGATGCATGAGCTACAATAATCAAACTATAACTAACCTAACAGTATTCCATGTCCCGTATTTATACAGAACTCAAAGGGGCGTGGCTTATGACTGCGTTACGTTAGTAAGGCATTAACAAATATCTAGCGTTATTATAACTAGCCTAAAATTAACCCTATAACTAAACAAATTACTAAACTAATAATCATCTAAAATAATATATTATTTTTGTTGACATAAATATATATAGGATTCTGCATGGATCCTAGTTCCGTACCCTTACATATTATTCTCAAAAATGATTTTTGTCGTTATGTGATATCTCCCTTGATTCCTCATAAAAAATAATTATTCAAGCATTATTTTAAATTTTATGTTTCCCCCTAATGACGAAAAAAACAAAGAGCTTAAAATTAATGTTTTCGTTACAAAAATGTATTACAAAAACTTGTATATATTATATGGTTCCTAATAAAAAGTGCCAAATATTAACAATCTGTTTAACTAACATGATAGCTATATACAGTTTATTGGTTCCTAATGAAAGTCACCATCTGCGATATCTCCTTTAATTCTTCAACAAAATTAATTATTAACGCATTATTTTAAAGCTTATGTTTTCGCTATTGGCGAAAAATATACAAACAGCTTAAAATGCATGTATCCGTTACAAAAAATGTATTAAAACAACTTTTATTTAATACAGTACTTCATATGGTTCCTAATGAAAGGCATAATCTATTAACAATTTGTTTAGCTAACATGACATATGTGTACATTCTATATACAAGTGTAATCTATCATGCAAATCAATCAAATTAAATAATCGTAAAGCGTTATACATTTTTATAAATTATTATTTATAAACGAACGTAAATAAATAAACTTGATTAACTGAATTAAATCAAGGTAAGTGCAGGCCTACTCCTAACTTGCGAAATAATATAACTTAGCATGGTAAGCTAGTTTACGATATTAGTTAGTATAAAAAGTTTCCCAAACATTTTTTTTTAAAGTTTTGTGACATTTTTGAACAATAGAGAGTTTCTTGTTTTAAACTGTTATTAGCGAATTTCCATAGGAAGAATGAGCTATTGCAGTGGCCCTTATGGTGAGACCCAAGGTCGGGTGTAGCAAATGAGCACCGATCATGGTCCCGAGAACACGTTTTGGGGGTTCAAAAAAATTCATATATATATATGTATATATGTGTTCGCACTCTAGCGGCCGTATTTTAAGTCCGATTTGGTTCAAATTTGGTACACATGTTGGTTGTCTATGTGGCTCAAACGAGTTCGTTAGCCAAAAAAATCCAACAACCGGAAGTACGTTTTTGACCGGAAGTAACAATTTGTTTGAATTTTTGCTATGAGAATTAAATTTTTTTAGAGTTTTTTCTAAAAATATAAATGTAGGGTGTTATTCTGCACATTTTTTTTTTTTACGCGACCTTATAGCTCGCTTGGTTCCCCCAAAATCGATCAAAACGTAAAATACCATAAAAGTACCCGGTTCGAAGCCAAGTGTGCAAACTCGCGAGGCCACTAGGCGCAAACAAATTCTACTAATATATTGCGTACACACAGACAGCTGTTCAACGCCTTCGTGAGTAGACCTATTTCCCAAATTGTTGGTTGAAACCCTAAAACATAGGCCTATAAACTTGATTTTGGAAATTTGCTCAACTCACGTCAGCGGTCCAGCTGCGTGGTCGAATTATTTTAATCTAAGATTTATCTCTCCCAGTACACTTTAAATAAGAAAAATGTTCTTTAGTTCTTACCTTCACTATATTTTGATAGGTATTGCCTATATATTGAATTACTGTGTTTACAAATTTGATTAAACTGTAAATTCCGCAGTTGGGCCCACAAATTTAGTGAATAAATTTATTTGGGAATAGGCTAGTTCATATAAAAACAATTCAACCACGCAGCTGAACCGCAGACGTGAGTTGGGCGAATTTCCAAAATTAATTTTATAGGCCTATGTTTTAGAGTTTCAACCAACAATTTGGGAAATAGGTCTATTCACGACAGTGCTCAACAGCTGCAAATTGGTTCGCACGCCATTCCGCATATTGGGAGTATCTTCAATACACAAAGTATTGCGTGCTTCGCACGCCATTCCGCATATTAGGAGTATCTTCAATACACAATGCATTGCGTTCTTCGCACGCCATTCCGAATATTGGGAGTAACTACAACACACAAAACATTGCGTGCTTCGCACACCAACCAAGAGGTGGAATCCACCATATGACTTTGAACCGGGTACTTCTATGGTATCTTACGTTTTGATCGTTTTGGGGGGAACGAGCTATAAGGTCGCGTAAAAAAAACAAAATGTGCAGAATAACATCCTACATTTATATTTGTAGAAAAATCTCAAAAACAAATTCATTCTCGTAGGAAAAATCTAAAAAAATGATTACCTCCGGTCAATAATCGTGCTTCCGATTGTTGGATTTTTTTGGCTAACGAACTCCTCCGAGTGACGTAGACAACCAACACGCAAATTTGGATAAAATCGGACTTAAAATGCGGCCGCTAGAGTGCGAACTCATATATACATATATATATGATTTTTAATGACACCCCAAAACATGTTCTGGGGACAATGATCGGTGCTCATTTGATACTCCCGACCTTGGGTGTTACCATAAGGGCCACTCTAGTATATCATTTTCCTATGGAAATTCGCTAATAAGATAATGTATGTATTACGAACTGTACATATTTAAGGAGTAACATAACAAGCTTCTTGATACGTAAGAATAAATAACATTTATTATTAGTATTCCAATTAATTTAAAATAATTGTTCCACTATTGAATTCATAAAGTAAGTATTATCAAAGTCTTAAATCTTAGTTTTATTGTCAGTCATTATCTGGTTTCTAATTATCAATTAGGATAAAGAGCCGCCGACCTATTCCGAGGGTCATTACTCGCTACTGACCCCGACAAGCGCCGGATGTACTTCTAACGGATATATATATAAAGTGAGTATGGATTTATCCAAAGCAAACAGTATATATAGTTTCAGTAATCGCTATTTGCTTTTCTTTATAATTAAATTGTGTAGTAGCCTTCATAATTTTGTTAATCAAGACAGCATAAACTAAGTTATAAAGTTAAATATATTTCTTGCAAAACGTACTTTGATGGTAAACAAACGTATATAAAGTTTCATTTATTCCTAGTAATTCTATATCTTGAAAAACATACTTTGATGGTAAACAAATGTATATAAAGTTTCATACATTCCTAGGAATTCTTAACTATTTCTAATATAAACATTGCTTGATGTTTGAAAATATTTATTTTATTTCCTACTGGGTAATTTATGATTACAGCTGTCAGTGAATTTATGGTCAACTGAATAGCAGGCCATTTTGGTGAGTTTTGCAGGCATTTTTCTCAAAAATTCGCAAAATATATTAATTATACCCCAATCGAAAAATGTTTAATACATTTTAAAACAAATCTAAAATAAACGGTACCAGGAACTGGCACATACTTTCCCACAAACATATTTAAATTATTAAACAGATTCTGTGACTTGTAGGGTAGGGTAGGAGAGGTAATTTTTTATTAAAGTAGGAGATTAACTTAATACATATTATTATTATTATTATCTAGAGAGTAAATTATTCGATCAATTTCGAACAAATTTGCAACCAAACACGTCAATTAGGCCTGTATAGATGCACGAAAAAAGGTTTTGAAAAACAACCCCGTTTATGGCCAAAAACCCCCAAAAATCAGTTATTATTATTATTAATAGCTAAACGAGAATTTTTAGAAAGATGCGGTTTGTTGCATATGGCGGGGTACATTAAAGGCTACAAATAAGCCAAATTTTATCAAAATCGTTAAAGCTGTTTTTCTATAAAAAAAATAATAACTGATATTTTGGGGGTTTTTTGCCAAAAAAGGTGTTGCTTTTCAAAAATTTTCTAATCCGTTTTTGTGCATCTATACAGACCTACTTGACATGTCTGGTGCAAATTTGTTTGAAATCGATCGAATAGTTTTGCTCTAGCTTTGTATACATACAGACATACATATATACATACGGACATACTTATATACATACAGACATACATACATACAGACAGATATTTTGTAAAAACCACTTTTTTGGACTCTGGGGGTCCCAAAACGGATATTTCCACAAAAATCTCAACATCCATTTTTTTTGCGATCACTAGAAAGTAAAATTGATGTAAAAGTTATTAGCTCGGGAAGCCAAAAATCCAACATTAGGCCTACCTTAAAAAAATAGTAATACATTTTTGTATTTATTTTCAAAATACACAAAAGTTTTGCAATTTATTTCTAAATAGAAGTGAATAAATATATATGTAACTTATACTGTATATATATATATATATATCAATTTCAAACATTTGTGTCACATAAAACAACTTTTATGTAGCCTACTTACTAAAAGACCGCTACTAAAATTCATCTCTAAACAGAACTCTAATTATATATTTTTATACAACTAATTTCTCTTACAAACTCAATAACAAATTCTATACTTATTTCTTTATAACTGAAACACTGTAATAACACAATTCTATAAACCTATTTAACTTTGTTTCATTAAATTAATACAACTAAATACAAACTTACATGTACTCAGTAAGAAATGGCGATAGGTAAAGCCAGGACGCACTAGAAATGTACATATTTTACGGAAAACATCGACTAGCCTATGTACACTAAATCAGGTTTACCTTATGTCAAACGAAAATATAGAGCTTCCACTTTAAATAGATATAAACATCATTATATAAATTTGTAATAGATATATAGATTACAAAGTTAGCATTCTCATTGGTATAAACTGTCCAATTGCAAGGGTTTACAAAAACAATCGTATCTAAAAACTACAAGCGTGATGGATTGAAAGGCAGTGATAGATAGTTGAAATTTAGAAAATTTAATTGTGTCCATTATCTTCTTCTCAAAATAAGCCTGTTTTTCCTGTGCCTTATTACAGTGCCTTGAACAGTGACGAATTTTAGTAATTTCCTTGTGCTTTCTCGCGCGGCATCAGTAGATTTGACAACTAAAATTTTACAACGATGATTACACATGTAATTTTACGTTTTAGAACAAATTTCCTTTCCAGTGTGTTTTTTTAATTGAGATTCGATGATTTTTAGCGGATTAAAGGTTCTATAAAAGTAGTGTAGCCCGAAGCCACTCACCTGCCACTTCGACGGTAAAGATGTCCAACTGTTAGCAGTACTCAGCCTAACCACTTGTAAGCCTAAATTGTTCGTCGTAATAAATAATATTTCTCGATGATGTTTTATTGCGCCATAAAACATTCCTGTGGTCAACCACAGTCTACTGTTATTAATAGAGACTATTATTATTTCCGTGTCAGATTGAGATTGCTTGGCCACTTAAGGTCCTTTAACAATATAGCACTAGATATTAAATCTTTTACGAAAACTACATAGTCGCTAAATGTGTTACCATATCATGATTTATGGTAACTTATTATATTGATTTTAATACGTTCAATGCGGATGGTATGAAATCGTACCAGCCGCGCTCCACGCCTCATGCGGGCAGTACAAAATCATACCACTTTGTATTGCAATACATAATGCATTGCGTGCTTCGCACGCCAACCCCCGTATTAGGAGAATTTTCAATACAAAGTGCATTGCGTGCTTCGCACGCCAACCACAGTATTGGGAGTATTTTCAATACAAAGTGCAATGCGTGCTTCGCACGCCAATCCCGGTATTAGGAGAATTTTCAATACACAATAAATTGCGTGCTTCGCACGCCAACCCCAGTATTGGGAGTATTTTCAATACACAATGCATTCCGTGCTTCGAGCGCCAACCCCAGTAATGGGAGAATTTTCAATACACAATGCATTGCGTGCTTCGCACGCCAACCTGCGTATTGGGATAATTTCCAATACACAATGCATTGCGTGCTTCGCACGCCAACCCCCGTATTAGGAGTATTTTCAATTCAAAGTGCAATGCGTGCTTCGTACGCCAACCCCCGTATTGGGAGGATTTTCAATACACAGAGCATTGCGTGCTTTGCACACCAATTTTAAGCCTCTGTGCTGTGGACGCACATGTGCATCCGCTTTAAAATATTAGTGATTATTACGTAGAAAGGTTCAAAAGTGAGAAATAAAGTAATTTCTACTCAAACACTATAAATATAAAAAATAAAAGATCAGCTCCTAGCATAGGAAATACGAAATTTGCGTAGCAGTGAACGTGTTAATCAATGAATACAGAACTTATAAGAAGCGCAACACTAATTTAGAATAGTCAGCCCGGTCGGTTGCCGCCAAATCAGCCGTTAGGCAGCGCTGGATCAAAATTTCCACTCGTCTGTGACTCATCAATACTCCGCGCCAGGTTGACTCGTACTCTGTCTCACTCACACTTGCCGCACCGACGACAGCAGCACTCTCGCTACCTAGCGGCTGCAGCGCTAAGCTTGCCAAATTCAAATAAAACTAGGCTGAATCTTTAACATGGGCGTTGTGCTTCTTATAAGTTCTGCATTCATTGTTCTAAGTCAGCGTCGCCCGGTTATCAGTAAGTATGATATCATCAATATAGGAATGTCAGCGTCTAGGGTTGATAAGGATTCATTTACTGCAGCTATAAACGATATTATATTGTCGATACGAACTTAACTATCAAATTGTTAATGTATTAGCGAATTTCCATAGGAAACATAAGCGGTAGCAGTGACTCTTATGGCGAGTCCTTAGGTCGGGAGTGGTCAATGAACACCGATCATAATCCCCAGAACACTCCATTAGACTTTGTAGGCTACACATGTTGGTAGTCGCTCAGACGAGTTCGTTAACCAAAAATCCAACAAATGAAAGCTCGTCTAATAAGTAAATAATATTGGAAAATTTTTGTACTATAATGAAACTTTGTCGGGGTTTAATCTAACCAAATAAATATAGAAGATTATTTTGCACGATTTGTTTTTTTACACGACAGTAGAGGTAAAAGGAGGAGTATAGACCAGCTGGATCCAGCTGGATCCAAGGGTCACCCCCAACCCCAAAATTTGCCCCAAAAAATCCACCCTCCACCCCCAAAATACCTCCTACAACCCCCTTTTTCCGCCCCCGGCCCAAAAATTCCACCCACCACCTCCCACCTACCACCCCCTTGTTCCCGCCCCAAACCAGAAAAATTCCCCTCACCACACCGGGATCCCCCTTCAAAACCCTCCTACCACCCCCTTTTTCCAGCCCCAGGTCCAAAAATTCATCCCTCCACCCATAAAATTCCACCCACCACCCATTTATTCCCCGATCACTCCCTAAAAATTCCACCCACCACCCAATTATTCCCGGGTCACCCCTCACCCCAAAAATGCATCCCAACCTCCCCAAAAACTTTGACTAAACATAAATCCCACCCCCACCTTTTTTAAACCCGGTTAAAATCAACTCTCTCTTTTAATACAGCTGGATCCATGACTAAAAATAAATCCAAACCCCACCTTTTTTAAACTTTACCCAAGGTTACCCTCTCCCCTATAAACCTAATGGTGAAAAACAACTTTCTCTTTTAACGCAGCTGGATCTATGACTCAAAATAAATCCCAGTGGATCCATGACTAAAAATAAATCCCACCCCCATATAAACCTAAAGTTTAAATACAACTATCTTTTATTTCTTGTCCTAAGGGTGACCACAACTTTCTCATTTATTTGTATTTTTGATAACTTAACTCAACCTAAACCTAAGGGTGACCACAACTTTCTTTATATTAAGATTACCGATTTAAATATTATTATGTGAATTCAACACTATAATTGAACTGTTGTCAATTTAAAAACACGTTTTTAAGTTAAACAAGGAAATTATTATTCTTTGGTTAAGGTAAGTTTTTTCAAATATTTTAAAACAGTTTTTTTTTTTTTAAAGTAATATGTAGGCTAAATAACATACACAAATCTTGACGGGTAAGAATAGTTGGTAGGCATACCGTTTTAAAAGTAGCAATAGGAAAATAGAAATATTTAAACTAAACTAAAAAGAAACTAACCTATATATCGTATGTTTAAAATTTATTATTTTTAATAAAATACCGGGTTTTAGTTTCAAAATTACTTTTAGATACTACAAACGAACAATAAAGAAGAAATAAAATACGAATGTATTCAGTAATTTATGAACTCGAGACAATAATAGCTTAATATTATACATTTTTGTGAAGGAGTATTTTTGGTTCTCTATAGTATATATAATAAATAACCAAAACTGTCAGTCCAGATTGAAAAACAAATATTTGTAACTCCTAACTTTTTAAATATAATTTGAACAATCGTAAGAAAAAACACAATTTGTAATATTATTCTATTGTAATAAAAATTCTATATAACATTGAGTTTAAAAATATGTTTTGTCCTTATACTTTTAAAACAAATAAGTTATTTCTTTCAAAAAAGTTTTACCAGATATGAACTTGATTAATCATACATTTTTTTACAAAAAGGTTGTAACCATAGAAAAATTAACCTGTTTTATTCCTTCATTACAAAAATTTTATTTATTTTTTTTATAAAGATAAAAATCTTTAAAATTATATATATTATTTTTTCACAGTTTTGAAAATTTTCATGCTTGAATGAAGATATATTAGTAATGAATTTAGTTTAATGAAGATTTATATATTTTTTAAACCCTCGGTATAGATTTTCAATAATACTTATTCATTAAAATTACCAGAAGTATATCATCGGTGGATGTTTGATCCTATTAGAAAAATGGAACAAGGGTTATGAAGGTTAGAAAAATATAGTACATTTTTGTGAAGGTGTATCCATAAATTGAAAAACAAATATTTGTAAGTCAAATTTTTAAATATATACCGAATCCTTTTAAGAAGAAAAAGAAACTCACTTTGAATAACTATTATAACAAATTATATATAACACTGAGTTTAAAAATATATTTTTTGCCCTTATGTGAAGTAACAATATTTTAAACATATCAGTTATTTTTGAAAAGGTTTACAATTTGTAATAACTATTATAACAAAATTGTTTGTAAATTATTTTAGATTGTACTTGACGATCTCCTCCAAAATAATCCATAGAAACAGTGAAACTGAGTAAGACATTACAGGGAAGAATCTAATTCTATCGAAATACCTTTAGGCACATTAGAAAGGTGGTACAAAATTAACCGACCTTAACCAACCTTGAAATAATCATACAACAGTGTTATGCTAAACATCGTGAATTAGTTTATAAAATATATAGATTGTTGTTAGAATATTCTGATTGAAAACACGATTTAAAGTTAAAACAAGGAAACTAATATTCTTTCGTTAAGGGACCATTTTTCAAATTATTTCAAAACAGCTTTTTCAAAACTGGATTTTGGTTCTCTATAGTATATTTTACTTCGATCTTTGAAAAAAATAGTTATTTTGTTCAAATTATAATCATGCGTAAGTATTAAAAATAAAATATTAAAATGATACAAATAATATAAATGGTGATTTAATATTTTTAAATTTCAAACATGTTTAAAATATATTTGAGATATGAAACTTAATTACACCAAAATTAAAATAAAATATTTGTAAATCATAACTTTTTAAATCTCATCGAAACTCTGCTTAGGAAAAAAAACATAATTTGTAAAAAGTGTTTATAAAAATTTCTATATAACCATTGAGTTTAAAATATTGTTTAGTCTCATATTTTGTAATAGTAATAATTTTATAATATTTAAAACATAACAATTATTTTTCAAAAAAGTTTTACCTAATATGTACTCAACTACAAACAATTTAAATGGTGAATTTTTAATCTAAAACTTGTTTCAAATACATTTGAGTTATAAAAACCTAATTACGTCAAAATTAAAATCAAATATTTGTAAGTGAAATAACTTTTCTAAATATCGTCGAAACTCTGCTTTTGAAAAAAAAATTGTAAAATTTATTTATAAAATCAACTACATAACCACTGAGTTTAAATATTGTTTGGTTTTATATATGTTATAGTAATAATTTTTTAATTTTTAAAACATATCAGCTGTTTTTCAAAAAGGTTTTAACAGATATGTATTCAACTAATCTTACATTTTTTTACAAAAGGCTGTAATCACAGAAAAATTACCCTGTTTTGTTTTCTTTTTTCTATAAACAAATTGTATTTTTATTAAGGTGAAAATCTTAAAACTTATATTATTTTTTCTCAGTTTTGAAAATTTCCATTTATGAGTGGTGATATATTAGTAATGAATTTAGTTTAATAAAGATTTATATTTTCTAATCCATAACATGAATAAAAAAGGCGATTTACCTACCACCGACTTGAAATATATTTACAACCGCTGAAAACCCTAAATTACTTAAGGGTGTGCAAAACCATCATGAAAGAGTCCAATAAAGTCCTCTAAAATATAACTTATCTTTAATCGAATTTTGAAGAAATGTTTTCGTAGGGGACGAAAATTGTAAATTATATATTTTAAGAGTTCAGTCAGCATACGTTTATTGTTTATACTTGATTTATATAATAAATAAGAACGCATCGACTTATGTTATTTTTGAAATATTAAAGTGCAGTTATATAATTTCTAAGTGGTTCACTCAATATTACATTCTTTATTTTCAGAAATCCCGAATAAAATGGACTCTTGGTAAAACAAACGTCCCATATAGCTGTTATTCAACTGCAATATTTAAGACTTGTAATAAGTATTTTGAAATCATACAACAACTATAATAGATTACTATTCATTAAAGTAGTTGAAACTAGAAACGATGGGATTGACTTCGGAAATATTTCATAAATAGGATGGTTATTGTTTGATGCATATTAGTATTTGTTTGTAGCGTTTGGTGTTTAGTTATTGTAATAAATGTAATAATTGACTTCCAAGGTTTTAAGAATAACTCTAACGAATTTATAATAAAGGAATTAGACATAAAATCTACAGATAGTAAATATTGTCAGCACTATATTGTCGGACCGCTTTTCGAATTTAATATGTTATCCAACTTCAGGAAAAGAGAATGTAACTGGTTAACTCATAATTATCATGGTTTAAAGTGGGGCGACGGTTCGACCAGTTATGAATCGTTGATAAAAGAATTGAAATTCATCTGTGAAAAATGAATATTATTTACTTCAAGGGTAAAGAAAAATGTGTATTTATTGAACATGTTTTGGAGAAAGAAGTTATAAATTTAGAAGATTTACATTGTCCATCTCTTGGAATTTTAAACTCGAACGAGACATTTAAACGTTTTTTTTTTTTCACAATAGTCAAACTAAATTTGTGTGCGCTCTAAATAATGTTGAAGTATTAAATGATTGGTTTAACAAAAATGTACTCAACAGAAATAATGTGATTCAAATAATAAAAACTTGATTTTAGTGGAACTTATTGTAATGTGATTAGAAATATGCTTGTAAATTATTTTAGACTGCACTTGTTTTATAAACACATTAACCAATGTAAGTTTTCCAATATTAATAACATTTTTAAAATATTACTATGCTGAGGTGTGTTTCTGAATTAATTATATGTAAATTTATTTATATAAGTATTGATAAATATTTGTAATTTTTGAAGCAAATAATTTTTTCCTACAAAAGTGTAAGTGTTATTATTTGATCCCGTTATTAAAAATATGTAGTTGAAATGATAAATTCTGATAAATGGTAAGATTTTATTATTATATAAAAATAAAATGTGATACAAATAATCAAAACTTGATTTTAGCTGAAACTATTGTAGGCCTAATGTGATTAGATATGTTTGTAAATTATTTTAGACTGCACTTGTTTTATAAAAACATTAATAAATGTATGTAAGTTTTCCAATATTTAATAACATTTGTAAAATATTATTATCCTGAGATGTGTTTCTGAATTAATTACACAAACATAGTATTTATAATAATAATTGTTTGTATATTATTTGATATAAGTATTAATAAATATTTGTAATTCTTTAAACAAATAATGTTTTCTACAAAAGTGTTAGTGTTATTATTTGATCCCTTTATTAAAATTATGTAGTTGAAATGATAAAGTCTGATAAATGGTAAGATTTTATTAACATAAAATACAGTACGCAACATAAAACAATAATTACCATTAATATAAATTAGTATATTGCAAATACTATGTTTAAAATTTCATCACTACCAAATTGTAAGAAAATAGAATGTAAATGGTTAACTTATAATTTATCTTGGTTTAAAATGGGATAAGGTTTAATAAATTACAGGATGTTTATGAAGAGGGTTGAAATTTATCTGTGTAAAATTAATATTATTCATGACTCTTGAGTTAGTTAACAAACTTTTATAATATTTCAGTTAAACCAAAAAACAAATTCACCTAGTTTTTATGTTAACCAACAAATTTTTACCCAATTCTTATTGTTAAACCTCTAATTTTTACCCCGACTCTTAGGTTAAACACAAAAATTGTACCAAATTCTTAGGTTAACCCCAAAAATGTCACCTATTTTTTATATAAACACCCAAATGTTTACCCAAATCTTAGGATTAAAATTTTAATTTTTACCCAATTCTTAGGTTAACAGCACAGATTTCACCCAATTCTTAGGTTAACACCATAAATATTTTACTCTTCTATTTTAATGTTAGACATTGCATTTTTGTATTTTAAACAAATTATAATAACATTTACAAAAATACCATCAAGTATTTATTTATCTCTAAAGAATCATTTTGGAATTAATTTCTTTCTTTTTTTAAAACTAAAATATCGACCAGATGTCATTTTATTTAGAGTATGGTTTTGAAAACAATATTTAATATTACTACGCTCATACAAGGAAATACTTAAATTTGGATATTTAAAACCAATATCTCGGATAGGGGTTCTCACAAAATCAATATTCTGTAGACACACCAAAATTTTCACGTAATGTTCTAAAGTTTCCAGGATAATGTTAGGTTTGAGTCAGGGTGACTCTTGGGTTAGTGACCAAACTTTTATAATATTTAAGTTAAACCAAAAAAATTCACCCAGTTTTTAGGTTAACCAACGAACTTTTACCCAATTCTTATTGTTAAAACTTTAATTTTTACCCGACTCTTAGGTTAACCAAACATTGTTAAAACTTTAATTTTTACCCGACTCTTAGGTTAACCAAACAAATTATATCCAATTCTTAGGTTAACCTCAAAAATTTCAAATATTTTGTAGATCAACTCGAAAATGTTTTGGAGTGTCTTATTTTAAAATCAAAATTTTGTGAAAAATAAATATTTATTTCTGCATTCTTAGGTTAACACCCAAAATATCACCCCAATTCTTAGGTTAAACCAAAAAAACTTCAGCCAATTCTTAGGTTAAACCAAAAAAACTTCACCCAATTCTTAGGTTAAACCAAAAAATTTTTACTCTGTTTTAATAGTTTTCTAACAAGGTTAGACAACTGCTGTCTAGCATTAAAACAGAGTAAAAATTTTTTGGTTTAACCTAAGAATTGATTTTTGATTGATTTTGGGGGAACCAACCGGGCTACTATAAGGTCGTGAGTAGAGGTAAAAGGAGGAGTATAGACCAGCTGGATCCAGCTGGATCCAAGGGTCACCCCCAACCCCAAAATTTGCCCCAAAAAATCCACCCTCCACCCCCAAAATACCTCCTACAACCCCCTTTTTCCGCCCCCGGCCCAAAAATTCCACCCACCACCTCCCACCTACCACCCCCTTGTTCCCGCCCCAAACCAGAAAAATTCCCCTCACCACACCGGGATCCCCCTTCAAAACCCTCCTACCACCCCCTTTTTCCAGCCCCAGGTCCAAAATTTCATCCCTCCACCCCTAAAATTCCACCCACCACCCATTTATTCCCCAATCACTCCCTAAAAATTCCACCCACCACCCAATTATTCCCGGGTCACCCCTCATCCCCAAAAATTCATCCCAACCTCCCCAAAAACTTTGACTAAACATAAATCCCACCCCCACCTTTTTTAAACCTAAGGCTAAAATCAACTCTCTCTTTTAATACAGCTGGATCCATGACTAAAAATAAATACAAACCCCACCTTTTTTTAATCCTTACCCAAGGTTACCCTCTCCCCTATAAACCTAAGGCTAAAATCAACTCTCTCTTTTAATACAGGTGGATCCATGACTAAAAAATAAATCCCACCCCCATATAAACCTAAAGTTGAAAACAACTATCTTTTATTTTTGAAATCCTAATACAAGGTTTCACCATCATCTATAAACCTAAAGCTTTCCGATATGTACTTTTAACATACAAGCTCGACCCCAAAGTGTTTAACATTGTATACATACATTTTTATACTCATCTTCTATTGTGCTTATAAAAAGTCTCATCTCTAAAAAAAAAAATCAGTAGTCAAAATGGACTCTAGATGGATTCATCAATTTGCAGCAATAATTTCAGGTCCTAGTGGATGTGGAAAATCTCAATTTGTCATGAATTTTATAAAACATATAAAATCAATGTGTAATGTTGACTTTGAAAATATTTACTGGCACTATTCAGAATGGCAACCGTCGTATAATATTCCAAATGTAATATTCAAAGAAGGTATTCCAAATATGAACGACTTTAGTGGCACTTCACCGAACTTAATCATAATAGACGATTTAATGCGAGAGTCAGACGGTCGGGTTGTGGATCTTTTTACTAAAGGATGTCACCATAAAAATATAAGTGTTTTTTTTATAACTCAAAATCTATTTCATCAAAGTAAGGGACAACGTGATATATCACTTAACGCTCATTACATTGTATGCTTTAAAAACCCTAGAGATAAAGCTCAAATTCGACATTTAGCCCAACAAATGTATCCAGAAAATCCAAAATTCATCCAAGAAGCATTTAATGATGCAACCTCTGAACCACACGGATACCTGGTAATGGATATGAAACAAGCAACTCCTGATGAAATAAGGTTTAGAACCACAATATTTCCATCTGATAAATATAATTATGTATATGTACCAAAAAAGAAATAAACACATTTTAAAACAAAATACTTCATTATTATATACCTCAACATTAATTTATTTTCCTGTAATATAGGTGTTAGTATAAAAAAATATATATATAAAGTTATGTAAGTCATAAAAAAGGTTAGTAACTCAACATGAATCGAAGGGCTAAAAAGTATTCCAATATGGTTAGGGCTCTTTCATTATTGACTCCTAAAGAAAGGAAAGAGATAATAAAAGTAGCCGACAACGGATTAATCCAAACAGTCTGTGAGTGTGCATTAAACGTGTTAAATGGTAACGTCCCAGTTAGTAAAAAACAAAAGTGTAATTTGTCCCGACATAAACAAATATTAAGAAATCTTGTTAAAAGAGGTGGGTCGTGGAAAAAGAAAAAGCAAATCTTAATTCAAAAAGGTGGAAGTGCTTTGCTACCAATATTACTAAGTACGATATTGCAAAGTGTTGTACACAACATAGTTAGTTAAAAAAATGGAGAATGTTAAAAAAATGATTTTAATACCTCAAGAAAGTCTACACAAGTTCCAAAAAAATCAACATATTACTTCTACATTTAGTGATTTAGATAAGGATATGTTAAAGTTGTTGAATGAAAAACATCTTGACGACAGAGAAAAGTGGTTACAATATCAACAAATATTACAAAGATATTTACATTTCACCAATCAAGAGCGATCACCACTTCAAATATCAATAGTTGAAACAGATAGTGGTACTAATAAAATAGAGAGGGAGGTTTTGAATCAAACTATACCACTACGATTTGGAGTTGGGGCAAATTTTGGGGCAAATTTTGGGGTTGGGGGTGACCCTTGGATCCAGCTGGATCCAGCTGGTCTATACTCCTCCTTTTACCTCTACTCACGACCTTATAGTAGCCCGGTTGGTTCCCCCAAAATCAATCAAAACTTAAAATACCATAACAGCACGGTTTAAAAACATCTGGTGTGCACATCACACAACTTTCCTTACCAAAATAGATGCTGTATCAATTACCAAATTTTTCGAGCGAGAGATTGATGATACCATTTTCGAGTTAATAGGAGTATCCGTTTCGAAGAAAGCGGTACTAACTTCAAAACGGTTAATCCCACGGACCTGATTTTGGTCTCAATCGATTTCTCACCCCAAAAAATGTCAAGGTCGATACCAAACACGGCTAGTTTAAAAAAAGTCATTTTTGCCCCCAAAAAGGGCGTTTTTGGGGTCAATTTTTGAAAAAATGGAAAAAGTTGAGTGGGGTATCTTTTTTGACATTCTTTTGGACGCTGAATCGAATGAGACCATTTTCAAGTCGATAGGACCAGCCATTTCGGAGATACAAACAAAATAACTTGCGTTTTTGTAATAACTTTTTTCAACGAATTTTTAAGGGTATATAGCGTACATAGCGTGTTAAGGGGGTCTGAGTAGACTATGTTAGCAAAGTTTAATCAAAATCGTTAGAGGGGTTTTGGAGTAAATACCAAAAATGTGCTAAAAACTGGTCCCACGGTAAGACACCCCCTCCGATTTGCTTCAAATTTACATGGGTTTAATTGTTTACGTGTTTGAAGATATCCTGTAAATTTCAGTGTTCGATCCGTCCAGCCGTTTGCCCTGTGCACTCCGGACACACACACACACACACAGACACACAGACACACAGACAGACCAATTGCCAAAAATGCATTTTTTGGACTCAGGAGGCCTTGAAACGTAAAGATATTATGAAAACTCGACATCGAATTTTTGGGTCGATTGCAATACTTACCTTACCTAGTATAGGGTAAGGAAAGTAAAAAGCAAGTTAGTCCGCTCAGAGTAAGTCGTTGAACATACTGCCACATACTTTCTCCCAGTTGAAACTTTATACCTTCCCAAGAGCAGCATACGAGGTGGTTATTTAGAATTGCAAAAGTAGGATATACCATGGAAAATATAAGATGCATGTAACACACATCCATATTATAATATTTTTATTATTATTAAAACTATTCGATCGATTTCGAAAAAAATTGCACCAAACATGTCAACTAGTCCTGTGTAGATGCACGAAAAAATTTTTTGAAAATTTTTGAAATCAACCCCCTTTTTAAAAAAACCCCTAAAAATCAGTTATTATTATTACCTAAACGAGAATTTTTAGAAAGATGCGGTTTTTTTGCATATGGTAGGGTACATTAACCGCTACAAATAATCCAAGTTTTATCAAAATCGTTCGAGCCGTTTTTTAGACATTTTGTTTTTTTTTTTTTTTTTGGGAATTTTGGGGGGGGGGGGGGGGGGGGGTAAACCCCATTAAAATATAAAATTTGAAATAATGAAAAAACGCCTGGAGATATTTCAGAATTACCCCCCATACCAAATTTCATCAAAATAGGACTGTTGGTATGGTCTCTAGCTCTGTACACATCCTAACAGACACGTAACAGACATGATAAAAAAAAAAAAAATTTTTGGGGTCAAGGATTACCAAAACAAATAATAAACCACTAAAAATATTTTTGGGTTCAGGGAGCACCAACGCAGATAATTCCACTAAACAATTTGTTGGGGTTCAGGGAGCACCAAAACAGATAATTCCACTAAAAATTCGAATTCGAAAATTTGGACGAAAACAATTCTTTCT
The DNA here is from genome assembly GCA_018207615.1 of Philaenus spumarius. NCBI lineage: Eukaryota > Metazoa > Arthropoda > Insecta > Hemiptera > Aphrophoridae > Philaenus > Philaenus spumarius. The sequence continues at coordinate 42,403 of JAGFPH010004495.1, read as the reverse complement.
CCAAAACAATACTACGTACA
>JAGFPH010004495.1:22332-42283 GCA_018207615.1 Philaenus spumarius | reverse complement strand
GAAAGCACGTACATGAAACGTTTTGGAGTTTTATATAAAACAATAAATACGGTATATGAGATTATTCCGCACATTTTGTTTTTTATGCGACCTTATAGCCCGTTTGGTTCGCCCAAAATCAATCAAAATGTAAAATGCTTTAAAGTACACGGTTCAAATCCACGTGGGTATATTGTTATATAACAATATTGGCTTCTGATACGAGTCCAACTGGAGAGTTTGTCCGCTACGAGCGAAGCGAAGCAGACCATAATCTAAGAGCGCAAGATGGAGTGCAAACTCGCAAAGCAGCGCCTTCGTGGGTAGACCAACTTCCCAAAAGGTTGGTTTGTACGTATAAACTTAATTTTCGAAAGTCGCTCTACTCACCTCAGTGGTTCAACTTCGTGTTCGAAATATTTTATCGAAATAATTTAGTAATAAATTATCCAAAAGAGACAAAAACTAAGTTAGGATAATTTTAATAACTAGTTAGCGAATTTTAATAGGAAAAATGAACTAGTGAAGTGGCCCTTGTGGTAGGACTCAAGGTCGGGAGTAGCAAATGAGCACCGAACATGGTCCACAGAACACGTTTTCGGGAGTCATTAAAAATCTATATATATATATATGTATATATGTGTTTCGCACTCTAGCGGCCGCATTTTAAGTCCGATTTGGTTCTAATTTGGTTCACATGTTGGTTGTCTACGTCGCTTGGACGAGTTCGTTAGCCAAAAAAATCCAACAATCGGAAACACGTTTTTTGACAGATTTTTTGAGATTTTTCATACGAGAATGAATTTGTTTTTCAGTATTTTCTCCAAATATAAATGTAGGATGTTATTCTGCACATTTTGTTTTTTTACGCGACCTTATATCTCGCTTGGTTCCCCCAAAATCGATCAAAACGTAAAATACCATAGAAGTACCCGGTTCAAAGTCATATGGTGGAATTTACCCTGGGGTTGACGCAATTTATTTTGTATTCAAGATACTCCAAATACGGGGGTTGGCGTGCGAAGCACGCAATGTTTTGTGTGTTTAAGATACTCCCAATATGCGGAATGGCGTGCGAACCATTTTGCAACTATTCAGCACCGTCGTTAATAGACCTATTTACCAAATTGTTGGTTGAAACCCTAAAACATAGGCCTAAAAACTTAATTTTGGAAATTTGCTCAACTTACGTCAGCGGTTCAGCTGCGTGGTCGAATTATTCAATATTTAACACACGTGTGGTTTAAAGAAGCTGAGCTCCCATGGCGTTAGGTATTGAATAGAATAAAAAATAAATCTTTTTAATAAAAATAAAAAAAAGGAGTTTTTTAGGACCCAGACTTTTAAACTAAGAACTTTTCTGTAGTTTATTGTATAGCAATATTTACTGTTTGAATTTTATTATATTTTTACCGATTGCTGTGTACCAGTGAAGCATTTCATGCTCTTAAAAATGCGAATCTTATGAATTTAAACAACTATTTTAGTTATACGAAATTAATTTGAAGTGTTTAAAAAGTCACAGCACTCTATATTGGCAGTTGAATACGTGCAGTCATATCGAAACACAACACACAAAACCGTGTTCTCTGTTATTTGATTCAATCATAATAATGAAATAATGTTAAACAAACGCGCGGGAATGTTGGGGATGGTCCCTTGTAACAATAGACCAGGACGGGAGGGGAGGGACCCTCAATACAAAAGCAACAATGTGAACTTTTGAAAGGATAGATTACTCGTCAGATTATACGTGATGGGAGAGATAAAATCTTTGGTCGCCAGGTAGGTACGTACAAGGAAAATAGTTTTATTAATAATAGTGTTTTGGGGCCTCTGGATCGGTGGGATTTAATTTGAAAAAACATGATTGGTTCAATGTTGTATTTTAATTAGATAAAAAATATGAATGTTTGTATAATCTACTAAAAGAGTACTAACGTAATTTTAATATTTGTATAATTAGATCACGCATCTAAATTACTGACGTGAAATGAGCGAATTTTCAAAACTGAAGTTTATATGTTTTAACCGAAATTCGCTTTGCAAGTTTACACCTCAGGCTCGAGCCCCGGCGCACAGTGGAGTATTTACCCTTAAATGATGGCCAAAACTTAAATACCAAAAGTCAATAAATACTATCAATATTGGTATTTCCTAATTGATAAACATCTAGCCTATTTACTAGGCGGAATATCGGGACAATAAGCCACACTGCCTTATCTTAAACGCCAGTTGAACCACAAGTCTTTGACGACGCGCCACGGTTGAGTTTCTTGATCACTTTCTATGTTCAATATAAATTGTTTTTTTATGGTTTGATTGACAAATGATAATGTTTCCACAGTGATTTGCGAGGTAAGTAGCTAATGTTTTCATAGTTTATTTAAAATTAAATAACAATACTTAATTGAATTTTTCTGACGGTTTCATGTATTTAGTCAAGAAATAAAATATTATGTTATTTTATATAAGCTAAGGTTTTAATCATGTTCAGGGTCTGCCCGGGACAACTTGTTGATACTATATTATTCTTCATTTAACACTTAACTAATTCCTGCAGTAAAATCTTCCGCATGTAGTTGCCATTTTTTTATAAATAATTTTAAAAAATCTTCTTTTTAATGGGTTTTTAAGTAAAAAATTATAAAAGTTTAAGTAACTTTATGTTATTAAACCTTTTTTAACTGATTTACACCAAAATTTAGTGTTTAATGAAACTAATTTAAAGGTTTGACAATTTTAGAAGTGAGTTAAAAATTTTCAATTCGAAACTAGATCATTTATTATTTAATTCTTAAGTTATAAAAAACTTAAGTTATAAAAAAACTTAAGTTATCATTCATCAAATCTAAATTCACCCTTTATTTTCAGACTGGAAAATGGAGCGACAATTTATTCGCTTGAAATTGTTTGAGCTTGTTAAGGAAAGTCCGCATTGACTTTTGGACGATAAACTAAATTACATGGAAAACAGAGTAGCGGAAATTCTTCAATGTCCAGATGGTGAAATAGGAAATCTTAGACAAACTTTAAGTTATTTTAAATCTGACTTTAAGAAGAAATGAACTGCTTTCAACCATAAAGAAGACAGGTTTCTTTAAAAAAAATGAAATTTGGCTTGAAGGAACTGTCAAGTTTTAAAAATTTGTCGAAAGTTTTAGAAATGCCCCGGGATGCCCACCATTGTACTTCAATGATTGAGCTAAAGGTCAAAAAGGAGAAAAACAGAAGAACTAAGGCACAATGTTTCCACACTGACGTATGCAGCTTCGATGAGTCTGCGAGATGCAGGAAATCCTGACGCAGCTGATTTAATCAGAAAAATTACTGTGACTCCAAAAAAGCTAAAAAAATAAGGATACAATTACATTACCGGAAAAAATACAGTAAAAAAGCATACTCCTTCTGAAGTCCCGGCTCTTTTTGTTGAAGCTGACTTAACCAGAAGGCAGTATGAAATAATCCAGTCAGCAAACAAGGACATCTACCCATGCTATTCTCTAGTTAAAACAAGATAAGAAAGAGTGTTACCCTAGAGAAGATATGATACATATTTCAGAAACAAGTGCTGAAATTAAACTTCTAGCACTTTTAGACCACACTACTAAGAATCGACCCTGAACTTGTTTTTATAAAGGAAATTGGAGTTAAATGAAAATAATATTTTTAACTATAATTTTTAAGTCTCTTTGGCTGTAGAACTCTTTTTGGGCGTAAAAATGTCATTAAATATATTAAAAATCATAAATAAACTTATTTTACCACATAAATTAAAGGTACAAAAAGATATATATTTTTGGCCAGGTTCCAAGATCTAATACTCCACTGTGCGGCGCAAGGGCTGCTTCGTTCCGCTCGCAGCTGACAATGCAACCCGTCAGTCGGCCTCGGACCAGAAGTTGTAACTGTAAAATTCCCACGTGAATTTGAACGGAGTACTTTTGTGGTATTTTACGTTTTGATCGATTCTGGGGGAACCAGATGGGCTATAAGGTCGTGAAAAAAACAAAATGTGCAGAATAGTCTCCTTTTACTTTCTCACTATACTATAGTATAGACAAAGTATAGCGATCGCAAAAAAATCGATGTTGAGATTTTTGTGGAAATATCCGTTTTGGGACCAGCTGAGTCCAAAAAAGTGGTTTTTACAAAATGTCTGTCTGTCTGTATACAAAGCTAGAGCGAAAACTATTCAATCGATTTCAAACAAATTTGCACCAGACATGTCAATTAGGCCTGTATAGATGCACGAAAACGGTTTTGTAATTTTTTGAAAAACAACCCTCTTTTTGACAAAAAAAAACCCCACAAAATCAGTTATTATTTTTTTATAAAAAAAACGGCTTAACGATTTTGATAAAATTTGGCTTATTTGTAGCCTTTAATGTACCCTGCCATATGCAAAAAACCGCATCTTTCAAAAACTTCTCGTTAAGCTAATAATAGGCCTAATAATAACAGATTTTTTGGGGTATTTTGGCCATAAACGGGGTTGTTTTTCAACATTTTTGAAACCCTTTTTTTCGTGCATCTAGACAGGCCTAATTGACATGTTTGGTGCAAATTTGTTCGAAATCGATCGAATATTTTTCACTTTAGGTAATAATAATAATATTTATCATTTACGCCCCTACTTCAATTTACTATCGCATCTCTTACTTTAATACAATTATGAAGCCACGGTTGGGGTTACAAATGGGGGTTGGCGTGCGAAGCACACAAAGCATTGTTCATTGAAAATACTCCCAATATGGGGGGGGGGGGGGGTGGCGTGCAATGCACTGTGCGTCGGCCGCTTCTCATAGTGTTCAGTGTCAAGCTCACATGTGCGACTTAGCAGTGAACGTGTTAATAATTTAAATATGGTTGTGAGAAGGTACCGTTTATTAGCGAATTTCCATAGGAAAAATGAGCTATTGCAGTGGCCCTTATGGTGAGACCCAAGGTCGGGAGTAGCAAATGAGCACCGATCATGGTCCCCAGAACACGTTTTGGGGTGTCATTAAAATTCATAAATATATGTGTGTTCGCACTCTAGCGGTCGCATATTAAGTCCGATTTGGTCCAAATTTGGTACACGTGTTGGTCGTGTAAGTGGCTCGGACGAGTTCGTTAGCCAAAAAAATCCAACAACCGGAAGTAAGTTTTTTGACCGGAAGTAACTATTTTTTGAGATTTTTACTAAGAGAATGAATTTTTTTTAGAGTTTTTTCTAAAAATATAAATGTAAGATGTTATTCTGCACATTTTGTTTTTTTACGCGACCTTATAGCTCGCTTGGTTCCCCCAAAATCGATCAAAACGTGAAATACCATAGAAGTACCCGGTTCAAAGTCATATGGTGGATTCTACCGTGGGGCTGGCGTGCGAAGCACGCAATGCATTGTGTATTGAAGACAATCCCAGTATGTGGAATGGCGTGCGAAGCACGCAATGCTTTGTTTATTGAAGACAATCCCAACATGTGGAATGGCGTGCGAAGCACGCAATGCTTTGTGTATTGAAGACAATCCCAATATGTGGAATGGCGTGCGAAGCACGCAATGCATTGTGTATTGAAGACAATCCCAATATGTGGAATGGCGTGCGAAGCACGCAATGCTTTGTGGTATTGAAGACAATCCCAATATGCGGAATGGCGTGCGAACCATTTTGCAGCTATTCAGCACCGTCGTGAATAGACCTATTTCCCAAATTGTTGGTCGAAACCCTAAAATATCGGTCTATAAACTTAATTTTGGAAATTTGCTCAACTCACGTCAGCGGTTCAGCTGCGTGGTCGAATTATTTTAAATAAAACCCAAAAGAGATTTCGTTTCAGTACGAAACATTAAAACAGAATTTAACTTCTGGTCAAAAAACGAGCTTCTGTTTGCTGGATGTTTTGGCTGACGAACTCGTCCGAGCGACTTAGAAAACCAACGTGTGTACCAAGTTAGGACGAAATCGGACGTAAAATGCGGCCGTTAGAGTGAACACTGAAAACAATGATTTGTTCTCTGAGATATTGTTCTATATACATGTATATATGAAGTTTTTAACGTGGTCCGGTTATTCTAATTTACTACTCTCGACCTTAGGTCTCACCATAAGGGTGACTGCAAGTTCATCTTTCCTGAGGAAATTCGCTAACAAGGCTCTGAATTATAAATAAATCAGCGACGCGACCGCTAACAACCGCGACACAAAAAAAGAGCTGTTTTCAGCGGATCTTGCTATCGTGATGTTTTCCGACACGTTTGGTGTTTTTGAAAACAGCTTCGGAGTGTCTATCGCGACCCGGCATCCAACGGCCAACAAAAGAATTAATTGCACATAACAAATCAAGTCACATCTGATATCTCCGCGTTGAAACGATCACATTTCCAGAATACTTTTCACTTTGAGTGTGAATTCATTTAGATTGGATTTTAGGATTGGACATTCCAGAATTGATATGTACTGTTACAAGCGTTATGCGATTGTCACGGGTGATATGAATTGTGCTTAGTGTCCGGTGATTTTCGCTTAAAAGCAATGTTTTGTCATTAGCGAATTTCCACAGGAAAACTGAGCTATTGCAGTGGCCCTTATGGTAAGACCCAAGGTCGGGAGTAGCAAATGAGCATCGATCATGGTCCCCAGAACACGTTTTAGGGTGTCATTAAAAATCATAAATATATGTGTGTTCGCACTCTAGCGGCCGCATTTTAAGTCCGATTTGGTTCAAATTAGGTACACATGTTGGTTGTCTACGTCGCTCGGACGAGTTCGTTAGCCAAAAAAATCCGACAATCGGAAGCACGTTTTTTGACAGGAACTAACTATTTTTTTGAGATTTTTCCTACGAGAATGAATTTGTTTTTGAGTTTTCTACAGATATAAATGTAGGATGTTATTGTGCTCATTTTGTTTTTTTACGCGACCTTATAGCTCGCTCAGTTCCCCCAAAATCGATCAATACGTAAAATACCATAGAATTGCCCGGTTCAAAGCCATGTGGTGAATTCTACCGTGGGGTTGACGTGCGAAGCACGCAATGCTTTATGTGTCAAAGGTACTCCCGATACGGGGGTTGGCGTGCGAAGCACGCAATGCTTTGTGTATTGAAGAAACCCCCAATGTGCGGGATGGCGTGCGAAGCACGCAATGCTTCATGTATTGAAGATACTCCCATATGCGGAATGGCTTGCGAACCATTTTGCAGCTATTCAGCACCTTCGTGAATAGACCTATTTCCCAAATTGTTGGTTGAAACCCTAAAACATATTCCTATAAACTTAATTTTGGAAATTTGCTCAACTCACGTCAGCGGTTCAGCTGCGTGGTTGAATTATTTTTAATTCAAGTTGCTAAAACGTGAATTCTTTTAAAGTATTCAAATAAACTGTTCCATCAGCAATTATCGATTTCATAACTACACTAACTTATAACTGTGTATTATAATAGGTGGTTCCATAGTTGTTATCGTAGCGAGTATTTCAACTTATGCAGTCAAGTACCTAATCTGCATAAATTTACAAATAATTCGATCACCCAGCTAAACCACTGAAGTGAGTTGAGTGAATTTTCAAAATTGTGTTGTTTTATAGGGTTTCAAGCAACTGTTTGGACAATTAATTGGTCTACTCACAAGGGCTCTGAATAGTTGCCTTTGTATAGAAATTATATCAGTATAATTTCTTTCCACCTTAGCCTCTAGCCCCGACTCACGCGTTGCTTTGTTCCGCTCGCTTATTCCTCGTAGCGGAAAAACTCTCTTCACGAGGTAAAAGCTGCAGAGTACTTTTACAGTATTTTGCGTTTTGATCGATTTTGTGAGAACCGGTCGGTCTATAAGGTCGTGCAAAAAACAAAGTGTGCAGAATAATATTTTTAATAATTTTTGTCAGATAAAAAAAATGTCGTTCTAGTACGAAAAATATAGAAAAAGTGTTACTTCAGGTCAAAAAACGTGATTCCGGTCTTTAGATTTTTTTGGCTAACGAACTCGTACGAACGGAGATAGCCAACGTGTGTACCAAATGCGGCCGTTCGAACACATGAGTACGAACACATATCTGTACAGTACGATTTTTTTAACCGTGCCCTCGGCCAAATTGTACTAACCTGAATGATAACGTTAGAAATCGCTGTCTACTCTAGTTTTCTCCACGAAAACTGAGCCGAGCGGCGTGAAACAGCGAAAACCGAGCTTCAATAACACTGACATTTAATAAACTTAGCAGCGATGTAAAATTATGAAACTTTCACGGACACGCAGATAAGAACCATACGATCGTATGATGTAAGAGAAAATCCATTACAAAACCTATTTCATATTTTAAAAATCAATATTACAACAATGTTTAATAATGACATGAATTTTTCACACCGCTGGAAAGTTTTTTGTTTGTTGGTCAGAGACAAAGTGTTCGCAAGAAAGTTTTAGATAAAGGTCCAAATTAAATATTTTATTTGAAACATTTTTTCGTTTGACTTACGGTTTGCTCGGTACGGATGTCTGGAGTTAGATTCCGGGGAAAACTTCCTGCCTGGGGGGAAGTAGGCCTACTTGGTGTCTGGCATTTACCTTAACCCCACCACAGTATTATTATTTGAATACTCGAACAAGAGACAAGTAGTCTATGACTCATTCAAGTAGTTTTTATTTCAATAATTTTATTCGAATAATTATTCAATCATTTTTGTTTATTCGAAGTTTGTGGAACTGCCTTTACAATCCCTCCCCGCTACACCGCTAGCCCACCGAGCGCTAGCCGAGCCGAGGGCACGGTTAAAAAAATCGTACTGTCCATGTAAATAAATACAACTGAAGTATCTGTCTGTGATTTCAAAATACTCGTATAAGCTTTTTTCTAAGCTGATTTGGTTATTCACACATTACCAAAACCTAAACACACATTTATACATTTTTTATCTGTCTGCCTGCCTATCTGTATATTTGTTTGGCCTAGCTAATCTCCGGAATGGCTGAACCGATTTTGACGAAACTTTCATTAACATTCAGAGAATATTTTAGTCTACTTTTTATTTCGAAAATATATAAAAATCTTGTAAAAAGTTTAAAAATGTAAACATTATGGACAAATATTAGGGATATTGCGTGTCTTACATTATGTACAGGCATTGTATTTGGATAACCTAATAGAACTCCGATCCAATGCAATATTTTGTTCCACTGGAAATTCTACTTTTTTGGCACTATCTATTGGGGAAACGAAGGAAGCTAACCAGTAAACACCAATGTTTACAATGCTTTCTCCCTAGCGCTACCTCGCGGGGCGATCATGTACTATTTTCGCGAACACCTTTTTTCCGGCACACAACCCCCGTATGGATGCAAGATCTATTTATTATTCATAATCTATGGTACAGGTCACATCTACCCCTACCCTTACCCAACTTATATACAAGTGCTTCTGTCCTAATCAATCATCATTTCCGTAAATATAACACAGTATACAATAGTATGAATGCATTGGCATCACCATGGGTGTCCGATGGTGTTGGCGAGCAACGGCAGAACCCCTAGTATACAATGTAATATACATGCAAAGTAGATAACTTTATTGTATTTCAATTAGTGAAAAATACAGACAAATAGAAATACTGAAATCATCCGAGTTACTGAAAAATAGATTTGTTATTCGAAAATGAATCCTACAGTTTTATGGTACTTGAATAATTTTCTAAATAGAATAGTTTTAAGAAATAAAATGAGTTTGTAAATGTATTACCTAAATATACATAAATGTTTATTTTATTCGACGTTTTTGCTTAACCTTTCTCTATTTTACTTTTTTGTGATTTATTTTACGTATATTTATACCTTATTTAATAGGTAAAGAAGATATATATGTTTATTTTGTACTTTTTTTATATTAGAATATGTTTCATGAATTTAAATTACCTTTAATTCATAAGGCACTGCAGTGAACTATCGTAATAATATAAAACAAGAATTTTACTCCAAACTAATTGTGTGAAAAATTCTACTTGTTGATAATAACTAGGAAGTGCAAGTATTTTTTGCTTTATTTTGTTATAATTTTCGCAATTAATTAAAAAGTGTACAAAATGAATATGCCTACTATATATTTTTGTAAATTTTAATAAGTATTTAAGTGGCATATTGCATTTACATAAATTTTACAATGACTTCAAATGAATGAACTAATTAGACTTGTAAATTATTTATTTTTAATACCCTACTCAACTATAATATTTGTTAAATAGTATTCTTCCTTATAATGATAATAACAGTGAATTGTTTGTGTCTGTTTCAGGTGAGTTTCTTTACCTAGAGTTGACAAAGGCCTAATGTAAGTAATTGACTTAAGGAAAGTGTGTAATCAAACCAAAAATGTAAAAAATATCAAATTTGTTTTTACTTTCTTATTTTTGTACATTCTTTAAGCTTTAATTTAAGCCATATTTCATAAAAATCAAATGAGTGGAAGTATATTAAAAAGAATTATATATATATAGTATAGGATGCCAAGAGTCAATCGGTGTTCACTCAACCACCACCACTGTTTTTATTTATTATTATAATAATGTCAAACTGTGGCATGTAACCAATTATGTTTTTGTTACTCCTTGTACAGTTGACTGGCGATGCTTTTGCTGTGTTTGTTTACATTCTGATTTGTTGTGCTGGTTTATTTTCTTCAGAAGTTTTTATTTTGTAAAACTTAAATTAAAATATTATATAAAACAAATGAAATAAAACACAAATATTAAAACTTTATTTAATATTGGAAATGCAAGAAAGTGCTTGGTTTTAAAGAAATTAGGCTTGTGTGTGGGGGAAAAGCTGTGTTGAAGTACTAAAAAAACATGACACGGTGCGCGTAAGGAAAGCTAAAAAAGATGGTGGAACTAAAAAAGAAAGCTCGGAAGCATAGAGAATTTAGAAAAAGAAAGCTAGAAGAGGTTGTATGTTGAAGATCAGGACCGAGATAACCCATCCTACGCCAGGGGAAATTACTAACTTAATTAAGTTATGTGTTAAAAAACAAGGATTTCTTTGAATCGCGTTTTTCAGCAAATAAATATTTTTTTAGATTATGTACCTTTTTCTCAAGTACCAAACAAGATATCAATCTAACTTTTTTAAATTCTTTTCAGCTTATTAAAATGCATCTTTTTGTAACATTTCATGGTTTAACCTGTATTACTTTCGTTGCAATATAACTTAAAACATATTTTATCACTTTAAAAAATTCACTACTTACACATTTTACTTTCTCGCTATACTATAGTATAAAGAAAGTATAGTGATCGCAAAAAAATTCGATGTTGAGATTTTTGTGGAAATATCCGTTTTGAAACCCCTTGAGTCCAAAAAAGTGGTTTTTACAAAATGTCTGTCTGTATGTATACAAAGCTAGAGCGAAAACTATTCGATCGATTTCAAACAAATTTGCACCAGACATGTCAAGTAGACCTGTATAGAAGCACGAAAAACGGTTTTGAAAAATTTGAAAAACAACCTCTTTTTGTAAAAAAAAACCCAAAAAATCAGTTAGCCTATTCTTTTTTTATAAAAAAACGGCTCTAACGAATTTGATCAAATTTGGCTTATTTGTAGCCTTTAATGTACAAAAACCGCCCCTTTCAAAAAAATTCTCGTTTAGCTAATAATAATAATAATAACTAATTTTTTGGGGTTATACAGGCCTAATTGAAGTGTTTGGTGCAAATTTGTTCGAAATCGATCGATAATAATGCAAAGTTTTCTAGCTCTAGGTAATAATAACAGCATTTATTAGTTAATCTCCTACTTTAATAAATCACCTCTCCTACCCCACCTACAATTATGAAGTCACAGTGAATCTGTTTAATAATTTAAATACGTTTGTGAGAAATTATGTGCTAGTTACTGGTACCGTTTATTTTTTTATAAATTTCAACCAAATGTTACAAATTTATGAGTAGGCTAGATATTCATACCAGATGTAGAAAAAATTACAAGACAATGTCTTAAGTGGTTGCTGAGAAAAAAATACATAAAGTTAGCCAATTTAACAGTGGGAAGATAGGGTTTGCTTAATATTTTTTGTAAAGTTAGCAGTTTTCCGCTTTAAAAATTTGTAACGGCCGCCATTTTGAAAATTATGAACATACATTTTTGGTGTTTGGAGCAGTTGTAAATCGTAACATTCGAAATGCTTTTACCAAATTTGAACTCAATAACTTATCTATTTCTGGAGTTACAGTGAGTTTTTGTAAAAAAAAAAACTAAATTGCGGTTGAGACTAAACTAAGCCGAATTTGAAAAAGTTATTCAATATTTTAGATTTATTTTAATTTGATCAATACGGTCCTGTAGAGCCTGCTAGGGTTTTTGTGTCACCCTGTATAGTTTGTGTACAAACAAATCCTTTAAGAAATATCAATAGCCTACATTTCTGGATAAGTAGCCTACACAGGCCTACCAGAGTGTAGATCTGCTCAGATACAAAACACACAATCAGTCCGACAACTGAAGACCCGATGACAAATCGCGACAGTCAATTCACTTTTATTTCGCCAAACAAACCGTAAACATTTCCAGTCCGCCCAAGGAACGAGTAAAATCTGCACAGCCCAGGACATTATTCAGCAATATCTGCCAGTGTTTTTATTGCAGTCGCGTAACTGGATCGCTTGCCCCATCACGATGTATAAAAGGGGAAAACGTCCGAAGCACGCACCGCTGAGTCCACTGCCGCAAGACAAATTGGTGGTCTGCGTCAATAGCGATGTCTGAATATCTGACGCTCGCTCTTCCCTTTGAAGCATCGCTCCATTGGAAATCATTCGTGTAAACAAGAACACACTAATAGAAATAGATGTCATTTTGTAAACCAGTGCGCTTCAAGTTTTGTACGCTCGACATTTTATTGTAAATGTCTTTGATTTTATATAAACTGCCTGTATTTTATATTCCTTTCTATTTATTAGTTTTTGTTTACGAACCTGATAAAATTTATTTCATAACTTTAATAATATCTAGGATTAATTAATTAACAACAAATATATTGTTTATATAACTTGAATTCGGAATACTGAAATTTCAGAAACAGAACAATTAATATTTTTACCCGTGGCTCCGCCCGCAACAAAAATAGAATAATTCGACCACGCAGCTGAACCGCTGCCGTGAGTTGAGCAAATTTTCAAAATTAAGTTTATAGGAATATGTTTTAGGGTTTCAACCAACAATTTGGGAAATAGGTCTATTCACGATGGTGCTGAATAGCTGCAAATGGTTCGCACGCCATACCGCATATTGAGAGTATCTTCAAGACACAAAGCATTGCGTGCTTTGAACGCCATTCCACATATTGGGATTTTCTCCAATACACAATACATTGCGTGCTTTGCACGCTAACCACGTATTAGGAGTATCTACAATACACAATGCATTGCATGCTTCGCACGCCAACCCCACGGTAGAATCCACCACAAGGCTTTGAACCGAGTATTTCTATGGTATTTTACGTTTTGTTCGATTTTGGGGGAACCAAGCGAGCTATAAGGTCGCGTAAAAAAACAAAATGTGCAGAATAACATCCTACATTTATATTTGTAGAATAAACTCAAAAACAAATTCATTCTCGTAGGAAAAATCTCAAAAATAGTTACTTCCGGTCAAAAAACGTGCTTCCGATTGTTGGATTTTTTGTTTAATGAACTCGTCCAAGCGACGTAGACAACCAACATGTGTACCAAATTTGAACCAAATCGGACTTAAAATGCGGCTGCTAGAATGAGAACACATATATGATTTATAATAACACCCCAAAACGTGTTCTGGGGACCATTATCGGTGCTTATTTGCTACTCCCGACCTTGAGTCTTACCATAAGGGCCACTGAAATAGCTCATTTTTCCTATGGAAATTCGCTAATAAAATGAATATCTGACACAGGAATAGTTTTTTAAATCCGACATAAGATCTGAGTTTCCTGGCACGCGTGTAGTGATTTTTGTGCAAATCTATCAATGTTGTCATGTTTCGAAACACACCAACCCAAAGTTTACATCTTGGCGAACATTCTCTATCAAGTAATGGGTGCAATTATCCCATTTTACCCTTACATGCAAGTAGGCCTAATTGAAATTCAAATGATTTTTCTTTTCCTAATATTACTTAAGAATTTCTGATAGTATATACTAAATTTCACTTATCTAGCTCTAAATATATTATTAGAAATTATTGTTAGTTTATATGCGTAGTAACCCAGTTTTTACCGCAAGTAACTCAGTCACAGGTTAGAGACAGGGTTTGGTTTAATTTTTCTTTGTACTATTTAAGAAATAAGTGTAATTAGTTTTAGCTATCAAGATTAAAGAAAACTACTAAAATTAACCGTTATAGTTTTGTAGGTTTTTTTCTACTTAAAAAAAAGGGGTTATACGCAAGTAATCGAAATGCATTACTGTTTCTATTTACCACGAAACAAAGGTGTCACCATCAATTGGGAAGTATAGTATTCATTTTTTTTTTTTTTTAAGTTACTGTTACCCCAGTTCACCCATTAGACGTAATTTCGTTCCTATACAAAAATTAAAACTAATAAGTTTAAAATTTCAGCTCTCTAGATTTGTGGGAAGTTAGCAGATAGAATATTTATTATTTAAGGAATGTTTATTCCATTTCCACCCCTTAGCAGCTCGTGACAAAACGCAAATATTTTTTTCTATGCATCTTGAAATAAATAAATGTAGGCCCTACACATTTCCAGTTCTTGAGCTTTAAATTTTATTGTTTTTTGGTTGTTATTATATTTTCACCACTTAGTGGAAAACAACAAAATTCTAATCTAGTTTACATTTTTTTATGTATCTTAAAAGAACTAAGATGTGCACAATTTGAGCTCTCTAGCTTTAAGGAAAGTATAACAATTAGTATTTATTGTTTTATGGGTTGTTCCAACCACTAAATGAAAATTAATTTTTGCATATGTCACATTCCGGGTCATACAAATCTGTGTGCAGAATACCATACAAAACCATCCAGTACTTTTTGCGTGATTAACTTTCAAACATACAAACTTTCACATTTTTGTAATATTAGTAGGATAGACTAATCTGGTCTCCGAGACTTTATTTAATTTGCCAGAGCTTAATTTGTTACACCATTATTAATGGAAGAAGCGTTTCCACCTCAACTTCAGTTCTACGGAAAAGCCACACACACAATTCTACAGAATTTACTAAATATTGTTTGTGTGGTTTCCCTTCAAAATGGAGTTCTACCAAATACATTCAATGTTATAAATCGTACTCAACTCCCAATACGGGGGTTGGCGTGCGAAGCACGCAATGCGTTGTGTATTGAAAATACTCCCAAGACAAGGGTTGGCGTGCGAAGCACGCATTGGATTGTGTATTGAAAATACTCAAAATACGGGGGTTGGCGTGCGAAGCACGCAATACACTATGTATTGAAAATATTCCCAATAAATAAATATCCACTTATAATTTAGTTACTGTTCTTGTGTACACTGAAGATGGTGACATTTTCTGGGAAAAGCAATTGATTATAAGCATCGTCTGTAGACTAACATGTTAACTTAGAATGTTTTATTTCTGACTAAGGTATTAAAAAAGAAACCATTTTGTAACTTTGCAAAATTTAAATTGTCCAAAGAACTGTTATCACTAGTATAGAGTCTAATAATTGCGAGAGCGGAGCGGTGGTTGTTGTGTAAAGCAGGCAGGGTGTAATGCTTACTAGTAAATATATAAATATCAACTGAATAAGCTAAGTTTGAATGTCTAAACAGCGTAAATTAATATCTAAGTTTCTTGCATACGTATTTATTAAACCTACACCCGTAAACAAATCAAGACATCTCCGAATTGTAAGACTGTTAAAATATAAACAGAAAAACTGAAGGAACTGCCCGATGATTGGGTGAAATTTATTTTGTAGGATATTTGTCGCTGTTGTAAAAGCAGATCCTGTTTAATCCGACCAGTTTACATTTCCCACCCTCCGGCCCTGCGCCACTTTGGTTTCTACACTCTACTGCGTATATTCAATCACAAAATGATGTTATTCATGTGAATGTACAGTATGTACAATTTGTGCGTTATTTATTTCAGTCTCGTTTAAGCTGAAACATTTTTGTTGTTTTGAATTTGTATAATCCACAAATTATAACTTTAAAATTATTTACTAAAAATATGGATATTATTTGTTGGATTTATTAGATTAATAGGCCAGTCGGTAGAGGTCAATTTAGACCAAAAGTTCCAGTAATTTGCAATACGGCTGAATTTTTTTATAAGTACATTAAAGTATGTAGATTAACATAAAAAAAGTTTACCAGTCTATCGATTTCCCAAAGTCGAAAAAAAATCGATTATCATTTTTATTTTCGATTATTCTTAATATTTCGAGCTGGGATGAAGATAAAGGAAAATAAAAAATACCACCGTGTAGGGGAGGTATTTTTCAACAAAAAAGGTCATATGTATTTATTTCGTCCGAGCAACGGTTTGTCTGGAAAAAATTCGATAATGCAGGTATGTATTTTGCAGCAGGGGAAATCACTAAAAGTCGACATCTTATTTATATATGAAGCGTTGGCTCATTCTAAATTGGCCGAATTTTAATATATCGAATTAAAACTTGACATAGGAGTTAAAATATATATTTTAAACATTTATGCTGAGTCTCAGCTTGTTATCTTGAAAATTACCCGATCTAGAGCCACTTGACTTATTAATGGGTTTCTCGATTTTAGGAGTACCGGACCCACCAATTCATTTTAAACAGCTCCAGTTTAGAAAATTTTCAAAATATCAACCTGAAAGTTTTTTTACAAGTTACATATATAGATTCAAACAAGATCAAGGAGTATGAACCTTTTTTATTATTTACTTTTCAAAGCACAAGTAACTTAAAATGTATAATTTTAGACCTTTTTAGATTTTTCATCAAAACGCTTGAGTTAATCGGCTGCAGATTAGTCAATTTTTTAAATATAGTTTTTAAAATAAGTATAGCAAAAAACAATTGTGTTTTTAACTTCTGTACCAATTTTTAAATCGATATGTTCAAAAATGTCGAAAATAGAGTCGTTTAATCCAAAAGTGTTATAGTTAAAACGAGATAGGTAAAACAGAAGACTATTTTCAAGCGCCTCGTTTTTAAAAATAACATGAACAAAATCGTTCATACTTACTAAGAATATTTATACTGGTGTACTCAACTTGTAAAACAAATTTGATGTTGATATTCCAAAAATTGACGAAACTGGAATAGATTAAAATTAGTTTGTGAGTCCGGTACTAGTAAAATCGATAAGCAAAATCGACTCCTAGATCGGGTAATTTTCAAGATAACAAGCTGAGACTCAGCATAAATGTTTAAAATATATATTTTAACTCCTATGTCAAGTTTCAATTCGATATATTAAAATTCGGCCAATTTAGAATGAGCCAACGCTTCAAATATGAATAAGATGTCCCCTTTTAGTGATTTCCCCTGCTGCAAAATACATACCTGCATTATAGAATTTTTTCCAGACAAACCATTGCTCCGACGAAATATATACATATGTCCTTTTTTGTTGAAAATACCTCCTCTACACGGCAGTATTTTTTATTTTCCTCTAACTTCACCCCAGCTCGAAATATTAAGGATAATCGAAAAAAAATGATAATCGATTTTTTTTTTCGACTTTGGGAAATCGATAGACTGGTAAACTTTTTTGTATGTTAATCTACATACTTTAATGTACTTATAAAAAAAATTCAGCCATATTGCAAATTACTGGTAGTTGTATTGTATACCGACTGGGTTATAAATATTATGTGTTAGAACTGCAGATTAACCTATCATATTGTTTGCTTAAGGTCACAAAACCTAACTTGTTTGTAATGCGCTGATTTTACACAAACTTTTACAGTAAAACCTATTATAACATTGCAAGTATCTTCAGTTTTTTACGCTGTGAGTTGTAGTAAATACTGAACAGTTTACACGTTCACTGCTAAGGACGCACATGTGAGCTTGACACTGAATACAATGAAAAGCGGCCGACGAACAGTGCATTGCACGCCAATCCCCGTATTGTGAGTATTTTCAATACACAGTGCATTGCGTGCTTCGCACGCCAATCGCTATATTTTAAATATTCGCACGCCAATCCCCGTATTTTGAGTATTTTCAATACGCAATGCATCGCGTGCTTCGCACGCCAACCCCCTTAATTTGAGTATTATACCACAATAAAACCCATTATAACGTTTCAAAAGTATTTGATACGGATTGTTTCAAACAAGCAGACAAATTAACACACAACACCCCTTTTTAAAACTTTGAATATTTTACCATTTAGGCGTTTATATGTAAGGTATTGAGAACTTCATTTGGTAGGAGTGGAAATAAAAATAGTAGCTTGACATGAAGTAGTAGAGAATTAAGAAATAAATTTAATGTTAATATACCTCAACCCAAACTTTCAGGATTTGTAAAATTTTATACATATTTAGCACCGAAGTTTTTTAATTGTTTACCGGAAAATATTAAATCAAATGTGGAAATACATGGAAATGACTTCTTCTTTAATGTTATTTCTTGAGAGAACAAAAAAGGAATAAATGCTAAGTTAGTAACGCAAGTTAATCCGTAGATTTAAATGTTGAGAATGGTAGTTTTGTGTTTTGTTTTATTGTTAAATAATTTATTGCATTGCGTAAGTTATGTAATCAAATGTTAGAGTTAATTTTTGTAGAATCTGTGTAATTATTGTAATGGTTATTGTAACTGGATCGGCTGCATTACCCTCTTATCTTTGATTTTTCACTTTAGTAATAAATATAGCCTACTTTTTATTATTTCTTTCTTCTTATTATTATTTTGTTGATTTTGTTGCCCCAAACAGGTGTTTTATGTACCTCGGGAATTTTATTGTTTCACTTTTTGTTCTTATTGAAAGTAATTACAACTTAGGCCCACTATTATCGTACTCCAGTAGATATTGTAAAATGTTGTACATATTTGATAGAAGATGTGGTGGGTTTCAGATTTCATATACTGTTGATTTTGTAAAGAAGCAATAATAAACTTACTCCTGAGTTTAAGGGACGAATTGACGTCGAAATGTTCTCATGCAAAAATGTCAAGGGCTAACGCCTCCAGTTTTGTTTGAAACTAAGTTTCCCGCAAGGGACGTTTAGTCGAGTCACTTGAGTAACGGATTCCAAACGGGTAACCGATCTCTTTTGAGTAACGGATCCCACGCGGCTCTTCAGCTAAAGAGTTTATGTAAAAGCGGCAGATATTCTCTGCAAGCGCAAGTTTTCCTTAGGACAGGACAGTGATAGTAATGGTAGTGATACCTTTAACAAACCAAGCACGCTGTTTTGCAAAGAGCCTTCTTTTGACTTATAATCGTGTGAAGAAAATGTATATCATATTTTGTTTCAATAAACTTTCAGCTTGAAGAGCGAGAAGGAATTATTAAAAAAAAATAATAACAGTAGGCCTACAATAATTCACACGCACATACGTTTAATAATCAAAGGCGTTTCAACGACAAAGCCGTCATCTTCAGAGATACATGAGCTACAACTAAAAACTTTGTTGTGAAATTGAGATTGATTAGGTTAAAGACACACAGAGATCTGGTGGTGGGGGACGTGGATACGCATGCGCAGTAGGGCCAGAGTTTTTGCGCGAATGACAGTAACGCAATAGAGAGGCAATGCAGTAAATTTAATGTCAACCGATTGAAAAAGTAGTGTTATCTCTGAGTAACATAGGCTGTAATTCATTTTGATAAAAACATTTTTTATTTTAATATTTGTAAATTTAGTCGGAAAAAATTCCTAGGTTATGCCTAGTCTGATGAACCAACATATGTATTTACATTCATTACCGTAACATCCAATTGAATAAAATAACAGATAAAACAACTGTTTGCTCTAATATTTCCATTAACAGCTGATTTCAAACTTTGAAGCAATTATTTGTGTTTCT
>JAGFPH010004494.1:77089-108223 GCA_018207615.1 Philaenus spumarius | reverse complement strand
TATGGCAATGTTATACTCCCTTGTTATTCAAATGAGAAAATTATGGCTGTTATACTCCTTTATTATTCAAATGAGAAAATGATGGCTATGTTATACTCCATTTTTTTCTCTAAAAGTAAAAATAAAAATACATAACACACTTCTCACAAAAATACTGTTATTGGTCAAACGCGTTTCAATGACAAAGTCGTCATCTTCAGTGACACATGAGCTACAACTAAATTATAACTAAGGAGACAAGGTGCTATGCTACATATTTATACAGAGTAGGGCGTGGTCTTAGTTTACAAACAACCAATAGAGATGACTATAACAATACAATAGTACAAAGTAACCTATAGCCTTATGAGTTTAGGCCTAGTTACATATCTTACTCGTAAAATATCCTAGAAATTAACCAATCAGTCTTATTACTCTTACTTTTAGACATAAGGCTATATGTAACTTTGTACAGATCGGGTCATTTTCAAGATAACAAGCTGAGACTCAGCATAAATGTTTAAAATATATATTTTAACTCCTATGTCAAGTTTCAATTCGATATATTAAAATTCGGCCAATTTAGAATGAGCCAACGCTTCAAATATGAATAAGATGTCCCCTTTTAGTGATTTCCCCTGCTGCAAAATACATACCTGCATTATCGAATTTTTCCAGACAAACCATTGCTCGGACGAAATAAATACATACGACATTTTTTGTTTAAAAATACACGGTGGTATTTTTTATTTTCCTCTATCTTCATCCCAGCTCGAAATATTAAGGGTAATCGAAAAAAAAATGATAATCGATTTTTTTTCGACTTTGGGAAATCGATAGACTGGTAAACTTTTTTTTATGTTAATCTACATACTTTAATGTACTTTAAAAAAAAAATTCAGCCGTATTGCAAATTACTGGGAGTTGTAACCTATACCGACTGGGCTATATAGTCCACAGTGGACTTTGCTTGTACTTCAGATAGGAATGCTTCGCTCGGCCATCCCTATGCCACCACACTACACACATTTAATAAGTTATAATAATAATAATAATAATAATAATAATTTAGTTTTAATAAAGCTGTAGATGAATTATATCTTTAAAAAATAATATGTTAAATAATATTACAGGTTTAAATATTTTTATAAAATGTATTAGCCAAAAGTGGGCATTACCTCAGCACCTTGCTGCGCAGCATGCATGCTGATGGAAATGTTGCTTGACCTATTACACGCATCAACTTGCAGCGCTACAAGTTGAAGAGTTTGTACGGCGCTGGTGCAGAAGGGATTAGACGCATGCGCAGTACGTAAATCGGATGTCCGCTTATGAAAATATCAAAACGATCCAATGTTTGTCAGCATGCTGCTGCGTGTATTACCCCTTAATAATAAACTCTTCAGCTTGCAAGGGTTGAATATGTAGTTACAGTGCAACGAACGTTCCTTATCAAGTGATAAAAACATCCGACGGTAGGCCTATCATCAGTTTGAAGACACTGGTTGCAAAGGGAAGAATACGGGACGACCAAACGTGTGCCTATCATCAGTTTGAAACTGGTTGCAAAGGGTAGAATACGGGACGACCAAACGTGATTTAAGACCGAGTGAGACAGTCTTTCACGCTTAGCCCCAAGAAATCAGTTCGGAAGGCTATTCGTAAATTATAAATTCCATTGACGTCTGTGCGTAGAGTTTGAAGGAGACGCTTGCAACTACGTGTTGAGGTATGGTGTAATCACATGGGGAATGTAGGATGTATAGACAAAGTATGTTTTTGCTCTAAACAAAAATGCACGGACAATAACCAATCTGAACCAATCAACTAGTTGGCCAATTAAAAAAAAAATAATACAAAAAAATAAAGTAAACTTAAAAGTACTTTCTAGGCCAAACCAAAAATTATTGAATGTATGTTGCCGTTAAGGCAGGTAAAATAAATTAAATATACATACAATAATTTTAGGGTAAAGCTAGACTGATGAACCAACATTTTATCTTTATTGAATGTATTTCAGCGTTTGACGATAATATCTGAACTACGCCGGACGGAACGATTTTGTCTCTTAATTTAATTTGATGAACCAAAACACATGTTTCATGAACTGCCGTAGCAACCAATTTGATAACGATTTTTCGTTACCCGTATTTTCTATTTGCAATTGCCATAGCAACCAATTAATAACACGTTTTTTCGTTACGCATTACATTTTCTATTTGTTAACGCAACCCGCTTTAATGATCTTAGTTAAAAAAAAAAAAAATTGAAAAACATGACTTTATCGGGATTTTATATCCAAGAAGTTTCAGTCTAGGTTCATTCAAATAGAAAAACATTGGATAGAAATTATTTAACACATTGTTATAGCACGAGAAACAAAGAAAATTACAGATTTCTGTCTTACCTTTTAAAATTGTAAGAGAGTATGTCACTCTACATGGGTCTAAAATTGTACAATACTAAATCACTATAAATCCCTGAATAAGGTACAGTTTTAAAATAAAATACAAGCGGAAATTATAAAGAAAGCTTATTATAATGGGCCAAAATCGGAAAACACGATTTCGTCGTTTTTTTGCCGCCATTTTTAATAGGTTAAAGATATGGATGTGCAAATTTCACCGTCGGTTTTCTCTTGAAATTCTACATCAAATTATGTATCACATGACCACCTTCCCATTAAAAAAAAATGAAGTTCATTCCAAGATGGCGGATCCAAGATGGCGGACAGCAATTTCAAACGCACCAAAAAGTACATTTTGAGACAGCTTATCTCGTACATTTTGAGATAATAAGCTGTCTCCTGACTTTTAGTTCAGCCTGTATAAATGCCTTAGTTGTGAGTTGGATGCTATTTCATTTGCTAAAGTCGTTCTAGTCGTTTACTTTTCTATTTCAGGTTTTACGTTGCCTTGCCGTCTTGTGCTCCTGACCAATATTTAATTTTCAGTCTCTACTTTAAATTTGTTGTTTTTCGAAGCAAATTTATTACGTCAAGAACTTTATGAGATTTCGCTCCACTGCTTGCAATATGGAGAGTATGCCGTCTACCTATCCGAACCATTTCCCATTTAGGTCAAAGGTCTTTATAACGTCTGCTATTTTTGAGTCCGGTTTGTAGACGTTCAATTCAAATTTATTATTTAAGACAGCTAAGTTAATCCAAGAGTTTGGACTTGCCAATGTTAGGAACTATATTTATAAATGTGTTTTACTTTTATATCTGGATTGTTTGTTTTAGATCTAAAATTCTTCTTTTTGGTTCTATAAATTTACTAATTTCAGAAGTCTGATTAGAAATTTTGTAATTTATTAATATTTAGCTAAATTTGTAAGTGAAGTTAAATTTGTATAATTCATTTCTTTTGCAAATATTTTCCTAAGTTAAATATATAACTGAACCAAGAATTAACTACAGCTCAAGTGTTTAATAAAATAAGTTATAGTTAATAGATGTTCAATGAGTACTGTGGTAAATTTAAACAATTAGAAACACCGAAGC
This sequence comes from Philaenus spumarius, assembly GCA_018207615.1. Classification (NCBI taxonomy): domain Eukaryota; kingdom Metazoa; phylum Arthropoda; class Insecta; order Hemiptera; family Aphrophoridae; genus Philaenus; species Philaenus spumarius. Next base: position 104,739 of record JAGFPH010004494.1, on the reverse strand, counting down.
CCCAACTACAAGTTCGGTGAATAAAACTACACAAATAAACTGAAACACATTTATTAATATAGTTATTCTCGTTCCCTGTTTACCACTATCGGAGGGTTCTAAATCTTAACAATAATGAAACTATAAAACTAAACAGACCTATTCTCCCCATTTCCCTACCTCAGATCAACCAAGCGATTCAACCAAGGTCTGTTTAGTTTTATATTTTCTATTTCGGTTGGGTCTCTTTTTTAGTCTGTAACATTAATGGTTTGACTTCTCTCCGTAAAATTTTTTCCCTTCCTTTCGTTTTTCTTTTTAGCTTTGTTGCGGGTCTTGTTATATTTCAATTGGTCAGCTGTTCCGTACATAGGCTATTTGGAGCCGGACCTTAGTTCGTATAAAATGTATGTATTTATTTCTATCAAACGTTTTTGAATAGGCTAGTGTTGATATTTATTATTTTCAGGAGTATGTAGGCTTTATAGAAATAGCGTTAATTTATCGTTTTATGCCCATTTGCAAAAATTATTAGTCATTTTTTCTTGTTCCATAACTATTCTGAACAGCTGATCATTCCCGTAAGCTGGTAGTTCGTTAATGATCCGCTAGAGCGCTCTGCATTCATCTACTTCATTAATATTTGTTTTAAATTAGGTGTTAGATTTTATAATTCTTTACAAGTTATTCCGAAGCGAATATAGATGTACTATTACAAACGTTTCAAAGGCCTCTAGGTCAATAACTTTAGATTTTATTCAATCATAAGTACATCCAAACATGGAACAAGTTAGGCCTAACTTTCGGGAAATTAAGTTCAAAGTTTCAACACTGTATTATCGCGAATTGCACTACCTTTATATTTATTATTTTTTTATTATGTAAAAAATCACAAAGGCCTAAACGTTTGCACTCATACTCAGAAAAATATGTAAAATACAAACATTTAATTAAAAAAAAAAAAATTTCAACAAATGTAAAAAAATCCTGATTTTTGATTGGCAAAATTTTTATTTTTAATAAATTTATACTGTTAAGTAGGCTAATCATGTCCTCATATATTTTAACGCAATTTATTTAAATTTACAAAATATTAAATACATTTCTTAAACTTGTGAGGTAAATCTCGATATGTTTATATTTCAATTGTAGACTCACTATTTTCTGGTACGTTTTCAGAGGAAACTTAAAACTTCCTCCACCGAAACGTAGGAAATGTTGTAAGACTAGAAAATAACAAAAGCAATATAGCCTGTTACTACGAGGCCGGGGGAGATTTTAATCTTGCTGCTCTTTGTGGAAAGAAGAAGCGTTCTTGGTGGGAAATGTAATTCAATAAAAACTCGTAAAAGTGCAGCTATTGTTCTGTAAGGCTGTTTTACAAACACTTAACTTAAAACAAACAAAAAAACAGTTGATATGCAAGTAATACACTGTTGTAAAAGGCTGCATTAAATTAACTAACATTTTAAATACATTTATAAATTGTATTGTTAACTTCCCAGTAACGGCAGGTTATTTTAGCGAGTCTGAAAACCAATAAAAACAATACAATTCTGGAGTTCAATGAATACAGAGCCTATAAGAAGCCGGGTTTACACGATGCCGCCGATTGAAGAGACAATTGTCGGGGCCGGTTGCGTGAATGTCTGAGGCCAGTCCAATTGAATGAGAACTTGTTCACACGGCGAAACTATTGCCACGGCAGTTGGTGACGAAAAATGGCGGAGTGTTCATTGTCTGTTGTGTCTCGTGATGAATTGAAAGTAAAGTGTGAGGATCTTTGTCGGGAATTTGTCGCCGAGACTTGCGAAGTTCTCGAGGAAGAGTTAAATAAGCAAGTGCTGTCTCACGAGCATTTCTGTTCTTATATAATTCATCTCTTTGATCCCACAGGCACCTACGTTTCTTATATAACGCCACGAATTTAAAATTTAAATCATCACTCCGTTTAGGAGCCATAGTTTTCCAGTAAACAACAGAAAACTTTAAAATAAACAATTAAAAACACACACGCAGCAGTCTCGACTGACAAAGGCAAACTGGCCCAAAACGAGAGATCTACAGCCCTACAACATTCACACGGCGCCAATTGTCTAGACAACTGTCTTGATAGAGTGGTGGGAGATTTCACTGCGCCCAGTCAATTGTCCTCTGTCTACTCATGGAGACAATCGGATTCACTACCACTGGCAGGGCAATTGGCACGCCAATTGGCCAGAGGCGTTTACACGTAGCCAATAATTGTATGCCAGTAAGTTGTCCTCCGACAGTTGTTTCCTCAATTGGCATCGTGCAAACCCGGCTGTAAGGAGAATAGTCAGTCCGGTTAGTTGCCGCTAAATCGAGTTTTACACGGCAGCCGTTAGGCAGCGCTGGTTGAAAATTTTCACCCGTCTGAAACTCAACAATTTTCCGCGACAGGTGTGAGTGAGACAGAGAATGGTCTGTCTCACTCACACTTGCCTTACGGACGAAAGTAGTGCTCTCTCTCTGAATATTTAACATGGGCTTTGCGCATGTTATAAGTTCTGTATTCATTGGTAATTTCGACTTTGCAGTGGTGCTGGTAGAAAAAAATATGATCTGAAAAAATAACATAAAATTAGTTCTAGCGGTGTTTTTAAACGTCCATTTTTATCTGCGCATGGACAGTATGATCAGTTCAAAGTAAATACCACGAAACAGCTGAGATTGTAATACATTTTGTTTACTGGAAAGTCATTAATATTACAGTCGTAACAATATAATTTAAATTATAACATTTTAAATTGCTTTTCCTAGTTAGTATTGCAATATATAAAAGAAGAAAATTTCACAAAAGTTTATGTTTTTCCTTACAGTGTTAAGTTTGTAATATTATTAATCTGTGAACAGTAGACCTCACTCGTTAAAATAACAAATGTGGTTTTGAGCTTAGGTTAAAATAATAGTGTGCCAGTAAGGAAGTAAGCACAAGGTTTAGCCAGCGAAACATTATTTTACAATTCCCGCGATTCCGGGATTTCTAGTTATCTTTTTTTTCTTTTCTTGGGCTTTAACTGCTAAAGATTTTCTTTTAGAGGCATTGTGTTTTATTTAGGTTAATAATGCGTAAGATAGCTAAAAGTATCAAGTTATACAGGGAAAACATATAATTAAATATTTACATACTTAAATAACTAAAACTTAACAATGTATTTACAGTTCCATAACGTCCATATCATATTCCAATATTAGAAATAATGAAAACAACCGATGATAAAACGTCGTGATGGTGATCTCAAATTTATTCTCAACCCATGTAACATCACTTCTCACGGTGTCCAACGGTCATTTTTTGTATGTCCTTTATCGCCGAGTGGTTTCATTTGTTTCATCTCATTTAGTAATTCAAGTAAAGCTAAGTCAAATACTTTTATGAAATTTATAAGTATTCAGTTTAATTCTTGAATTTATTCTCTAAACTTTCTTATCCCCTACACTTTCTTATTATTATATGCCATTTTTTGCAAAGGATATATTCCTAAATTACTATTCAAAACAGGCCTAGTTTTGTTAGCAGTCTTGTTTGTAATAGGAACATAAAAACTGGTGTTTTCAAAATAAGAAATTTGAAATTGATAAATATTTTTATATAATTCTATTTGGAACTAAATTACATTTTTACTACTTTTAATGTAGGCCTAAAGTTGAACTTTTTCCTTTCGTTACTGAAAATGCTAATAACTAATAAATGTTTCTTGATCTAATAACTTTATTAATTTTGTTTCAATAATTTTTTTCCTGGCATATATAAATTCTTTGAACCATTATCTACAAAAAAGCTATGCAACACTTTTGAATTGGTTTAGAAACGTTTTTAAACGTATAAAAACATGGTTGAAATACAAAACCATGGACGATTTTTAACATATTTCAAGTTTACGGCCATTTTGTGAGCTTACCGTTAGAGATACGGAAAAAAATCAAGGATACAATTTTGTTGAAAATCAAATTTGCTACTAGCAAAATGTCATTAGTTTTTAAATTCGACTTACTGTTAAGCCACAAACTGGCTTTGGAAAAAAGCTTACACTGAGAGAAACGGTGCGGCCGCCATTTTTATTTTATTTAAGGGGTTAAAAATGAAAAATGGAGAAAACCTTATATATACATGGCTCGGCCTAGGAATAGGGAACATTCATGCAAAAAATCATCAAAATCGGTCAAGGCGTTTGGCCGTAATCGTGAGACAGGTACACAGACATGTAGACACACAGACATACACACAGACGAAATGCCGAACGGTCGAGTTAAAACGGAGACCTCGCTTCACTCGGTCAATGAAATGCGAGCTACGTTTCTAAAAGAAACCAACATGTGGCTTGATTTTATTAGTTTTTTAATTTGTCTGACAATAATTGCCTTTATTTATTCTCATTAGCCATTGTATGATTTCAACAAAGCGTGTTTGAAAGTGAACCGCATTGGTATTTTAATTATTATTGGTACTATATTTAATTGTATAATATTTATAATGACTAACTTTATTTTTAGGATATTATTTACTACCTTTGCTCCTACTTTATCTACACAAGCCGTCTATAAATACCTTTAAATCACTTTTAATAAATGATAAAAGCGATAAATCTGATAAATGGCAGATGAAAGACTTTGAGGATTTAATTTCCGTCTATGGCTTAACGATTACCGACGAAACGAACTTGGAGGGGTTGATAAGTTAGGGCTTAAGCACCGACAGATTCATTTAACTATTTCTGGAGATATTACATTTTTTAACTATTAATTATTATACATCTAATTCATTTCTTGTGTTCCACTTTTATTTTGGACTGTAAAATTTAAACAATTTTTATTAGAATACAAGCAGTAAATTAATTAAAACAAAATAGAAAATATAATATTAAAAATAAAAATTAACAAATTAATAAATCAACTTAAACAAATTACTTTTGTTAATCAGTAAAAAAAAGATTTGAAAAAAAATTAAATTTAAAGTATCCCAAACCCACACAAAACAATCTGAACATTTCACTTTTTTAATTTTTTTAACCAACGACGTAATAGCTAAAGTACACAAGGAAAACTGTAATGTACTTGTAAATAGAATTTTTAATCAAAACCTTTTAATAGGATTTTATGTGGGCGAATAAAAAATTCACGAACTCTTCTTTTTTGGACTCGATGATAAAATTATTTTTTGTTTGAAAACAGTAATAATGTATTATTGCCATTTGATGCTGTATGGTGAGGTTGAATACCATAAATGAATAATACGTTCGTTGCCATGGTGATGCAAGTGCAATGTTGAACCTACATGCTACGTAAATGACATTTTCTAATTCAGTAAGTACTACTTTGCATAAAATTTGAATTTACATACCTACAGTGATTATTTTGGTGGATTTTAGTCTATTTCCATTTGATTTATTTTAATGGAGACCTGAATTGCTTATTTGTGTTACCTGTCTTTCTGTTTGCCTTTATCATGTCAAATCGGATACATTTATTTTAATGAAACTTTACATATATATGGTACTAAGGGAAACCCCTGCGTGCTCCGCACGCCAATCCCGTTCCAACCTTTTTTACACATTATCATGTTACGTTTTCTTTATAATAAAGGCGTAGGATTAATAATAACCCCAAAGCTAAGATGGTAAATAGTGTTAAATGTTCAGATCAAATTATTTCGTATTTTTTATAACAGCAGTTGTAATAAAGGTTAAAAGAACCAGAATGGCTCAGGTCTAAACTGTAATAAAAACAGAACCTAAAAGTTAGAAATACAAAAAGTTGCTTCAAAGTGTGAAATCAGGTGTTAATGGAAAAAATAGAGCAAATAGCTGTTTTATCTGTCATTTTATTTAATTGGTTGCTATGGTAATTCATCAGTTTAGGCGTCTAGGCCTAGCCTAAGAATCTTTTCCGACTAAATTTACGAATACTGTATTGAAATAAAAAGGGTTTTTATCAAAACTAATTATAGCCTATGTTACTCAGGGATAGTGTAGCTTTTTTTTAGTAAAACTATTTTTTCAATCGGTTCAGTAGTTCATGAGATTACCACCTACATACTAACAAACAAAAACAAACAAATTTTACGTCTTTATAATATTAGAGATTAATTATTCGAGAAAAGTTTAAACTGTGGGCTATCTCAAATGTGGGCTCCGGTTTAAAAAATGTTATCTTTATATATTTATAATTTATTACGTTGCATTATTTATTCGACCAGATCGAAAGTGAAGCCTTTTACCGTCTAGACACATTTGCAAGTCAAGTTTTGGAAATGAGCTGGTTAAAAACTTCTTGACCGGTTTTTGAGATATTTAAACTAATTGGGTAGTTGTAAACCCACTCGTGGACGACATAAGAAAATGTTCAAAGCAATATCTTTTTTTTTTGTTTAAAATTAATCTTTTATTTATTAGTGTATAAATTTATTGGGTGAAAGTAAAAACAAGTCCACGAGCAGAGATCCAATAACAGTTGTTAAATATTACTGGTTATGTAATAACACAGGGTTAAAATTTGTATAACAGACAAAATAATAGTAATTAAAAAAAACTTATTTCAATATTTAAATAAGATTAAACAAACAGCTTTTTCCCAACAACTTGTGGATATACACTTTTGATTGATCTACACCTCTATTACTTCCATCTCAGCATTAATATTATCAAATGACTCCACCATAACATTATCATTAACTTCCATAACAACATTATCATAACCTCTCACAACAGCATTATCATTTACCTTATCTAGCTCTACAACAACATTATCCCTAGCCTCAATAATCTCTTCATACTCAACATCAATTTCATTATCTTATCTTCTAAAGCGAGAGATAATTGTTTGTCTGCTAAATGGATCTGGAATCTCCGTCTAAGGATTTTTGATTTTTTGATTTTATATTAGGCTTTTGGCCACGAGAAATCGATTGGAAATGGTCACCAGTCTGGGAAAATTCGTTTTCTACGTCTTTTTATTAAATTAAAAAGTGAAATTTGTCCATTTTAAACAATACAAAGCACAGCTGATGCAAATGTTTTCAATGCCATTACAATAATCATCTGCTTTCTTTTAAACTGTATATTTTATTAGAGGTAAGCCTAATGTTGTATCTATTTATAGTTACCATGGCAACGAATACATAATAAACATACCCTTTATTTAGTTGTTTAATGTTATAGGCCTAACCTAAACGATGTTCACGGAAATTTGCAATAATAGTAGTTATTGACGTGAGCGAACTAGGCCCTATTAATAAATCGATATTGAAATAATACTTTAATTTAGGCCTGACTTATTTCTGAGGCATAGCGTTGAGATTGTGGTTAATCCTTTAAACTGTATTTTTATTACAGGTAAGCCTAATGTTGTATATACCCTTTATTTAGTTGTTTAATGTTATAGGCCTAACCTCAAAACTCAATAATCCAATATTTATTATTGAAATCATAGCCCTGCTTATAATCGAGCTTTAGCTCGGTCTCCAGGTACTCTATACTAATATTATAAAGAGGTAAAATATGTTTGTATGTAGGGGGTAATCTGTGGAACTACTGAACTTTTGAAAAGAATAGTTTTACTAATAAATAGCTACACTATCCCTGAGTAACAAAGGCTATAATTCATTTTGATAAAAACCTTTTTTATTTCAATATTTGTAAATTTTGTCGGAAACAAAAACTTCGGTTAGGCCTAGACTGATGAACCATCACAAGTATTTAAATGTATTACCATAGCAACCAATTGAGTAAAATATTTCCATTAACAGCTGATTTCAATCTTTAAACAATTACTGTATTTAAATTTCTAACTTTTAGGTTATGTTTTTATTAAAGTGTAGACCTGAGCCTTGCTGGTTCTTTGACCAATTATTATAACTGCTGTTATAAAATATACGAAATAATTTGATTTCAAAATTTAATATTATTTACCATCTTAGTTTTGGGGTTATTATTAATAATATAATAAAGAGGTAAAATTTTGTTTGTTTATTTGTTTGTATGTATGGAATAATCTCTGGAACTACTGAACCGATTGAAAAAATAGTTTTACTAATAAAAAGCTACACTATCCTTGAGTAACATAGGCTAGAATTAATTTTTATTTAAGGGCTAAAACAACTCCTAAAACAATTTATATTAATTGTTATACTTTCCTTAAAGCTAGAGAGCTGAAATTTTGTACGTTTATTTATTACAAGATACATAGTAAAAGTATCATAGATTGACATTTTGTCGCGTGTTGCTAATGGGTGAAAATGTAGTAAAAATGTTGATTGTTTTACTTTCCTTAAAGCTAGAGAATAAACCCTTAATAAATTAAGGAATTTAAAAATAAGAAACCGCTATGTTACATCTCAATTAAAATAAAGAAGACATATCAGAATTTAATAGTATGACCTATTTATATGACATAATCTGTTTGCATTTGCTTCGACGCGAGTCACCGCGGGGGTTGGCGACCGAAGCGAGTGGGGGGCGGAGCCCTCTAGTTTATAATAAATACGCACAATTATGAAATATGGGTATTTAATTAATTAAAGTTATGGTAAATTCAGTTTGTAATATTTATGGTATACGTTAAACTACCAAAGCCATACAAGTATATTGTCTTTTAAGTTTTCATTATTAAAGGAACGTCGTGTTTTGGTATAACTTACACATTTAACTTTATTGATTTTGGAAATTATGTAAGACTGGAAATAACAAAAGCAATATATTCAGTTACAGCACGGTCTGGGAGGGGACTGCAATCTTGCAGTTCTTTGTAGATAGGGAGGAAATAATGAAACTTTTCATGTGGGAAGTGCGATTCAATAAAAACACGAAACAATGCCCTGGTATTTTACATGGCGGTATCCTTAATGTAACGGATAACTTTATAGGCGGTTTACCTAAATAATAAAACACAGTTTGAAAATGTTTTAATTTGATGAAATGTCCTCAATTCCACTTGACAAATTGTTAACAAAACGTACTAATAGGCCTAATGTAGACAACGCAGTACTAAAAACACTAAAACAGACTACATAAGTTTCTTAGTGCACTTCTACTTAGTACCAAGCAAATTGTATGGCTCTAGGTATCATAGTTTTTTTTGATTGTACGTTGATTAAATATAACCTTGTACCCCTTTGCCGCGCATGTTAAAATCCAGATCTTTAGTTTCGCTTAAAAAAAAAAATATATTATTCACAGGACCCTGAAATCTTTTTTCAGTCTATTTTATACTGTTATCTATTATGTTAACCTATTTTAAATGTTCTAACTGTAAAAACCAATTTTTCTAACTAATTTGTAAAACACCTTAAAAAAAATATAAACATTTTCAAATTGTAAAGATTTTTTTATTCCTTCAGTTACCATGGTTACCTATTAAAGATAGGTTAACATTGTACATAATGCTACATAGTGTGCCAGTAAAAAAATTCAAATTGATAGTACAAGTAGTTAATGAGAAAAGTGCACTTACGTGTGAAAAAAGTAAGGTTTTCGCTAGAGCCAAAAAAACAGTCACCGACACTTTTTAACACTAAAACACTAACACTAAAACTCTCCTGCACCATAAGAAACACATTGTTCTTTTTATTTATCTTCCCCTTTTCTCTCTGCATTTCTCTTCTGCCTTCTTTCAATTTTATTTTGTGCTTTCCTGGCTTCGTAAATTCTCCTTAGTTTATCTTTTAACCTACAACACAGTTTCTCCCAGCATCTTTACAAAGTTTTTTCTAGAACTTGGAATTCTTCTAGAGCTCTTCATTGTAAGTTATGATGGCATCCCGTACACCAACTTTCAGAGCGGGAAGGCTGACAAAATTGTTCTTCGATATTCTAGTACAAATTACTGTACATTGTTTAGTTCTTCGTTACAATTTTGGGTACGGCCATGAATTCATTTATTCAGAAGGTTCCGATCAGTGAGGTCTTTGTAAAAGGGCTTGATAAGTTCCATCACAACTTTTGGGATACCGTTTTTGTGTCCTTATTCAAACCCTTTTATAAATCTAAGTATTTTAATTACACGATGCGACAAAAACTAAAAATTCTTTATATAATTTCGGATCCGGTTGAAAGTACTTTTAATAATTCATTTATTATTGTGTAAGGAAATATTGCAAACTTGGTACTTTAAAAATGTCAATTACAAAAAAATGAACTGGAATTACAAAATTGTAAAACGCAAACGGATGCTTATTATGATTATGGTTGAAAAGAGACATTGCAAACAATTTTATAATAAAACATAAACGAAATAATTATTGCTTTTCAATTTAATATTGATCTTATATTATACAAATCTAAGTTGGCCATCACTACAGCAAAAACAAATTTATTTTTCTCAACCTCTCACAGATAGTTCCTATACTAATTTTTATATAGTACGTTTCTTATTTCTGGTTGAATAATAATACTCACATTCACACTTGTATTATTGCTAATAAATAGTAAAATTTTGAAAAGGTTTTCTTTGAATAGGAGAACCTAATAAACAAAAATAGTTTATCAATAAATTAAATAGGTACAATACCTGTATTTTTGTCTTATCTCTACATATAATATATAAAATCCAAAACCCACTCACTCACTGACTGATCACAGTATTTCAAAAACCATACCACCTAGGAACGTGAAATTTGGTACACATATTTGTCACAGGGGCTAGAGGAGCAATAAAAAAGAATTTTTAAATATATATCCTGTAAGGGTTGAAACAACCCCTAAAACCATAAATATTGTTTGTTATATATCTTAACAGAAACTACCTCCTAGGAACGTGAAATTTGGTACATGTATTTGTCATAGGCCCTAGAGGCGAAACAAGAAATTATTCTTTAATATTTGGCATGTAAGGACTGAAACAACCCCTAAAACAATAAATAATGTTTGTTATATATCTCAAAAACCCTTCCTCCTAGAAACGTGAAATTTTTTACTTATATTTTTCATAGGGGCTAGAGGCGTAATAAGAAAGAATTTAAAAAAATATTATCTGTAAGGGTTAAAACAACCCCTAAAACAATAAACATTGTTATACTTTCCTTAAAGCTAGAAAGCTGAAATTGTGTACATTTATTTCTTACAAGATTCATATAAACAAAAACCAGTTTTACGTTTTATCATGTTCTGCTAAGGGGTGAAATGTAGGAACAACCCTTATATCTAAAAATATTAATTTAATACCGCCAAGGACGTGACATATTTAGTACACATATTGCTCATAGGCGCTAGAAGCTCACTAAGATAGGATTTTAAAATATTTAACCTTTAAGGGTTGAAACATCCCCTAAAACAACAAATGTTGTTTGTTTACTTTCTTTAAAGCTGAAATGTTTTACATTTATTTCTTACAAACACATATAAAAAGTAAATGAGTTTTATATTTTGTTACGCGATGCTATAGTTTTGAATATGTGATACCAACACCTAAAAACTATAAATATTTATTTTTATACTTTCCTTAAAGCTATAGATCTGAAATTTTGTACATTTATTTCTTACAAGATACATATAAAAAATAAACCAGTTTTACTTTTTGTTACGTGCTGTTAAGGGTTGAAAATGTAATAACAACCCCTAAAAACAATAAATATTAATTGGTATTCTTTCCTCAAAGCCAGAGAACTGAAATTTGGCACTTATTCATTTTAAGAAAATATTTTAGACGTAAGCTGATCAAAACTACAACGATCTATATATTCGCATATTAAAGACGTAAGTGGGTGATCTACAAACCTCTAGCTAAGACTGTGATTTACCATTCTGTAGATTTAGCGGTTGGAAAAAAGACGCTCTTCACTCTATTTTTAAAATTTTCTCTTCAGTTGGTCACAACAGTCATCTGCGTTGGATAGACAATAACGCCTGAAATTTGCCCGTGTCGGTCGTCGCGTCGTCGTCTACGTGTGGCAAAGTGCTTTCCCAGACACTGTTTGTGTTTATTAATTTGGAGTCTGTTTTACTTAATAGTTAATATGGCCGCTTGGACCAAAGATTTTCTCCTTGAATTTATCGAACTATTGAGAGGGGAAGAATGTTTGTGGAAAATAACCTCAAAGGATTATCACAACAAACATGTATCATAAAACGTAAATAAACACACTGCCTTAACGCATATCCGTTCACGGCGGATTTTTACTCGTGGATGGCAGGTCGAACTGACACACAGCAGTGAGTGTGTGGAGGCGATTGTTGCGTACAGTTAGAAGTAACAGTTAGAAATGAACACACCGAAGTGACACACCAAACTGACCGTGTGTAGTCCGCTAAAGGAGAAGGACTTTTTACCGTGACCGGTTAGCGTGATTAGGCCTAATCTATGTTTTTAATGTGTTTTAAAAAAAAGTGTTTTAATATGTTTCGTGACGTTTTTTGTGATTTTTGTTCTCTGTATTGAATTTAATGTATTTGACGACCTTATGAATTGAATTATTTTTATTTATTTCTGTGATCTGAAGATGGATACATAGGTTACCCGAAACTGCGGTAGTCACAAAGTGGTTTTAGGATTGGATAAGACAAAAAAGCAGGTATTGTACCTATTTAATTTATTGATAAAATTTTCCAATCCGTGGGCTAACATGTTGAAAAAAAATAGTTTTCTTATATATATTATTATTAGGAAGTTTTAGGCTAACCAATTTAATTCCGTATATAGACCGAAACATATCTATTATGCACTTCGTGTTGCCATATCCCACACCCCTCATTAATTTGATCCTCTGTACAGTTAAAGTTATATCAATATAAATGTTACCTATTAATAGAGATGGGAATTACCGTTACATTGTGGCAATAGTCTGCAACGTTCCACGTCATCTTGGTAATAGGTCGAAATAACGTATTAAATTCGTAACGTATTGATGCGTGGCGGGAAAGTTATAAATACTGCTGAGGTTTTATTTATTTGATCCAACGTTGCAGATGAAATTACTGAAACTGTTAATTTGGTAATCTGCTGTTGCGTTGCGGGCAAGTTACTGGCTGACCGTTTTAGCAAGGTATTTATTTATTTAATGTTACGTTGCAGATGAGATTGCTTTATGAAATGTTACCAAGATGTTCAAGCAATGCTTTCTGCTGTGTTACAAGAAGCACATTTATTAACAAAATACATTAAAACAAAAATTTTCAGAGTGATTAGATATAAATAAATATATAATATAAAAATAACATTAAAATTTAAACCAAGAATAATTATTGATAACTCAAAATTTAAAAACAACAAATTTTAAATACTGAGCTTCTAATTTTAAAATACACATAAAAAGTATTATGTGTAGTACAGGCACCGCCTATTTAAGGTGCTGATTGGGTTTGAGTATGCACAAAAGTGTAACCGAATTTAACTTTTGGTCGTTGATATGAGTACCTAGTAGATACAGAAAATCGATGTTGTCGCATGATTAATAACTTGAGTGGGAGGGGGCGAAGATTGGGGCCCGCCCCGCACAAAATAGCTTAAAGAAAATTGGTAATATTTCACAACGGTTATATGTTAAGGTTCTGTTCCAGCGAAAGAAAAAGCACCGGTGACTCCAGCGCTTCGGTTTAGTTTCTTGCAGCTGAGCGCTTTGACATTGCATCATTTAAAATGATTTTATAAACATACCTTTTGTAAATACGTGGTTAGACAGAAACTAAACATTCTTTATAAAATTTAGAGGTCCGGTTTGCGATTTTCTTGTAACTATTCATTATCATTGTATAAGGAAAACTTTCAAACTTGGTGCTAATCATGTCAGTAGCATAATAGCCCAGTCAAATTTTACATTGGAACTTACAGTACATTAAATGGAGCATTAATGATTTTTGGGGAGGTGTTTCGGACCATTACTTGGACTACAAACCCAGATTTGCAACCCTCAAAAACCTGTGCTCGCAGAATGGCGTTCGAAAAACTGTAATTTTTTTGAACTTTTATCGGTTTTTGTAAAATATCTCCTAAACTACTGTATGCGTTTGTTGGAAAAAATAGTTTTTAGCTTTTAAAACGTATATTAATTTGCTACAACATGAGATAAAAATCGTTTCACTAAATTAAATAATTACGGAGAGACGGCTTTTCAAAGATTGACCTTTTTTTCCAAAAAAGTGAAAATTTTGAGTTTTCTAAATGTTTTGAGATGGATACCGGCAAAATTACAGATCCTACAGAAAATAAAAGAGTGTGGAAGTTATTGGGAATTTAATAAGCTTTAATTTAAGCTAAAGCCGGTCCTTATAGCTCATATGGTCTTGTCAAAAATTACAAAAATATAAAAGTTGAAAAAATGCTTTTTTTTGTAGTTAAAGTAATTTCGTTTCCTCCACCAATACCTTAGTTAATGTTTTTTTTTTATATCATGTTGGTGGAGAATGCAATGTTGGTGGAAAATAAAAATTGCAGTCTATGGGAGATTAAATTTTGTCAGAAAAAATATTCAAGCAGAATATTTCATAAAAATGTATTCACATTTAAATGAGCAGGTGAATTTAAACACACGTTTGTGAGGTTCCTGGTATGTGTTGGTATAGCACCTGGGACTATGAAGTCGATGGTGGGGAGATGTCTTCTTCCTCTCTTGAAGAACTGTCATCCTGGGATGTGGGCAGATTGCGGCAGATTTATAATAAAATAAATAAATAGTGAGCTTGACTTCTGAGAAGATATATTTGATGGAATAATACTTAAAGTCAGAATCTCATAACTAATACGTTTGTTAAATCAAACGCATTTCAACGACAAAGTCGCCATCTTCAGTGATGAACGAGCTACTGTACAGCTAGGTTATATTTTGACTATTGTAGCTCGTACATCATTGAAGATGAAGACTTTGTCGTAGAAACGGGTTTGAGTTAATAAACGTATTATTTGTGTGATTCTGTGTTCAAGTTTTATTATATAAAGCAACAAATGAATATTATTTAAACAATGGTAAAAAGCAAAACTCAATAATTGTGGTTAAAATGAGCCCTTGCAAAAAAGTCCTAATACTTTAAATGAGCAATTCTTATATCTTTGTATCTGTCGCGGATGTCGAAAACGGCTCTAACGAATTCAAAGAAATTTTTTATTTATGTGTAGTTTTGATTTTTAAGTACACCCATATAGTTTTATTTTGTCTAAAAACGCATTTTTTAGAAAATCAAATTTAAAAGTTGAAAAATTTTAACATGGGCTCTTAATGGGTTGCCATGTTGGTTACAAAATAACAACGAAATAAAGCGATCAAAACAGCTGTTTATAAACAAGCCAATTTATACTGTTTTAGCACGTTGGAGATAGAGTGGAATAGAACTCAGATGGAGTATTATCCTAAGTCAGCTGTTCATTGGATAGTTACTGTTAAAAAAACAAGCTAATTTATACTGTTTTAGCACATTGGAATTATACTAAATTGGGCCTGATTTAACAATTTATTTTGTAAAAAAAAATGGTAAACTTGGCAAAGATGGATAAATTCTAATAGTGAATTTAGTAATATAGGCCTGGAATATTTCTGAAACATAGTATTGAGGTTATGTTAATCCTGCAATCATTTTTACTATATTTAGGCCTGGTTTCAAAACTTTAGTTGACAGAAGATAGTAGAACTATTACTAAAATCGTAATGAAAGCCTCTCACGTTCTAAAGCATGTATTTGAGGTTATAATTAATCTTGTAATTACTGTTAATATATTTAAGACTGATTTCATTATTTTACAAACCTATGTACAAACAAGCCAAAGATTAACGAGATTCTTTAGCGAATTTTCCAACTGCGAGCAAAGCGTCCAGGGGCAGAGCCCCTAGTTATAATAAAACAAAAAAAAGTAATTTGTTTTAAATTTAACATTGTTCTTATGGGATAAACATCCAATGTGGCCACCTATATAACTAATGATTTTTTCCAGAACCTCTCACTAATATTTCCTATACTGCTTAATACATACTACCATTCTTAGCCTATGTTTTGTACTCACACTCGTCACACTCACATTTACAATTTTGTACAGCTAATTTTGGACAGGTTTTCTTTGAATAGAAAGAGAACCTAATAATGAAAAATCTATTGTATTTTATATTATTATAAAGTTTTAAGCTAATATTTAAAACGAAGAAAATATTCTGACCACTTTAACTCCGTACCTATGTCTATACCAAAACATATTTATAGTAAAATGTGTTTTGTGTCCCACATTCCCTCTCATATGTCCTAACTATGTAGATTTGAAGTTATACATAAGATACCTATTTAACAAACAGGAGTTATACAATAAACCCAATATAAAATAAAATAAATTTTAAAAGAGCTATATTTATTTTAGACATAATGTGGGGTAGCCTGCTTGATTGTATACTTAATTAATCTATATACAGGGTGTCCCCGAACTCTCTGGACCCCTTTTGTGGATATGTTCCTGGGATCCAGACAAACATATTTCACAATATAAACATGCTTATTTTTACGTCTGTCCGTCTGTATGTGTTTTTTACAAAATACTTAATACTTTTTGAAGTAGAAAAGATGTTGACCTCAAACTTTGTATACCTATTTGTTGCGTAACCTTTTATCACTGTACGAAAAATTTGAAAATTATTTTTAATATTTTCAAAATGGTGGCGGTTTATAATTTTTAATGTCAAATATCTCAAAAACCGCTAACTTTACAACACAATTACAAGATACAAAAAAGGGTTTATTTTAATGGCAAACACAATGGTTTTTTTATTTTTTTTTGTCTGTAGCTCAAACGATAACAAGATATTGACAAAAAAAGGAATAATGTATTTCTTGGTAGTTGTCAACAATACCCAGAATTACTATAGAAACAAAATATTTTAATGTTATTATGGCCTAAAATAATAAGTTATTTGCATAATATTCCGAGCACTTTCTGAGCTGATTAAACTAGCAAAAAATAATGAAAAAAGTTCATATATTCATAGGTGCGGAAATGCTTCATTAGAGAGTTACAGCTGGCGAAATATTTCACCCGTGTTTCAGATTACTCACAGAAACGAATCCCTATTGAAATATGTAGGCCGTTAATTAAGGTGTAAAGTTTAATTTAATATACGTAAAATGAGCAGATAAACTTAATAAAATAAGTCCCAGTTCTGTAACTGCAGTAATTGTTGCGATATTTGACCAAAAAACAAAATTCGGTCTCAAAAATCATGATTTACAGGGGTCCTATTTTATAAAATTTATCTGTTCATCTTACGTAAGTTTAATTTAATTTTACACCTTAATTAACGCCCTACATATTTCAATACGGATTCGTTTCTGTGCGTAATCTGAAACACGGGTGAAATATTTCACCAGCTGTAACTCTCTAACGAAGCATTTCCAGACCTATGAATATATGAACTTTTTTCATTATTTTTTGCTAGTGGAATCAGCTTAGAAAGTGCTTGGAACATTATGCAAATAACTTATTATTTTACCTCATAATAACATTAAAATATTTTGTTTCTAGAGTAATTCTGGGTATTGTTGACAACTACCAAGAATTACATTTTTCCTTTTTTTGTCAATATAGTTTTGCTATCCTTTGAGCTACAGACAAAATAAAAAAAAACATTGTGTTTGTCATTAAAAAAGTAAACATTTTGTCCCTTGTAATTTTTTTGTAAAGTTAGTGGTTTTTGAGATATTTGACATTAAAAATTATAAACGGCCGCCATTTTGAAAATATTTAAAATAATTTTATAGTTTTTCCTACAGTGATAAAAGGTTACGCAAAAAATTGGTATACTAAGTTTGATCTCAATATCGTTTTTACTTCCAAAAATATTAATTATTTTGTAAAAAACACATACGGAGTACCTACATACAGAATACAGAAGTTTAATCATGTAGCCAATTAGTCGTCAACTACATTTTTTCATATTTTAAAGGAATAAGGCATAACATTCTCAAGTTACAGATGGTTAGTTGCAAGACAAATTTTCTTGAAGACAAATAAATGACAAGAAACATTACAAAATGTTTTAATGTTTTGTTTGCAATAATTAATTATAAAATGCTAAAATAATATATTTGAAATATAATTAGCAAACAAATTTTTTTTGTTGTTGCTCAGCAAAAATGCTTTTTTTTCCTTGTTGTTCAGCAAAAATGTTTTTTGCACTGTTCTCGAAGTTTTTTGCCGTCAACTTTTCTAGCTATGAACTTCCAATATGAATGGTCGTTAGCATAACTAGGAGTGCAAAAACGGTAATTAAATTTCAAAAATTTACCAGTAGAAACTGTTAAATGAAAGTACCATATTTATAAATACACAGAATTCTTTTGATCTGACACAATTGTTTGTTATTGCGTATAATTTTTTTCAATTTATTGAGTGTCTATTCAATAAAGAGTTAAAATTGGTAAAGCCTTTCAGAAAGTTCAATCATGTAGCCAATTAGTCGTCAGCTACATTTTTTCATATTTTAAAGGAATAAGGCATAAAATTCTCAAGTTACAGATGGTTAGTTTCAAAAGAAATTTTCTTGAAGTATTATTTTAATTAAACGTCTTTTTAAAGTAAGGTTCATTAATTTCTTTTATTTATTTAACTTGTGACTTTATTATACAAGTTTTTATATCAGGGATAGTCGGTATTTTTATTTTGATAAAAAAAGCTAAATCTTGCAATATTTATTGAAATATTTTCTTATTGTTTAAAGTAATTCTATAAATTATGTAGTTTATTTAAATATTTATAGAAAACTCAAGTCACAAATTCAGAATTTCTGATATTATAGCGTAACCTTATTTTCACTAAACTGATTCTATAGTCCGTTTACAGTTTCGTTTGATAGCATGGGCAGGCATTGTCCATGATATTGAAACGGAGATCTTACGCTAGTAGCCCGCATGAAAACATCACAACCTCAAAAACGCACTTAAACTAGTTATTAGGAATAAGTAATGGGGTTTACTTAAACATAAGGTACGTTACTAAAATGAAGACATTTTTATCTTGAATTAAACACTGAGATAAGGATATTCGTAATTCCATGTGGTTGTGAATATGAGCCGATGTAGTTAGGTTAGGTAGTAGCGCGGCAAGCCTCCATAAAGCCCGTGCTATCAACCAAACTGTAAACGGGCTATAGTTAGGGAATAACTTGGGACTTACATTACTATGTTTACTTCCATTACATTACGAGACAAATGACTCTGTTTTATTTCCGCCTGTGGAGTAATTCAAAATCTATTTAAGTATTTTAAACGAATCAGAAGTTTTTAAATTTCAGTTTCAAAAAAACTATACATGTTTAAAGTGAGTATGGCCATTAAATATACTGTAATATTCTATTATCATTTAAAAGTTATTATACAATAATATAATCCTTATAAGAGTTATACACATTAACCGTCTTAAAGATCCCTACTGCATAGTAAGTTGTTTTAAATGGTATTTTTTCAAATTATGTTTTCTTACGTGTACCTGATGTGATTTTCACGGTTCCTGACTAGTGTTTGCAAAAACACATGTACAATTTATACAACCAAACATTTTTATTTTCTATTTTATTGTTTTGAACATTTGCAATTTAAACTTATTTAGATTTTGTTGTTTTATTTTAAGGGTTTCCTTTGAAGACGTGATTCATTAAGCAGTGCGTTCCGTACAAAAGCATGAGTTTTGAAAATGTCTCATATAGAAGAAATATTGTTGTTCCAATAGCAATGTTTCAAAATAGCATATTTTGTAGGTCGGGGAAGTTTTTGAATATGTTTTAAGTACAGCGTCGTTGTCGATCAAGACTCTTAAAAGTACGGTGATGAGGGGTACACTAGTAGTGCTAATGTTTACATTTATATTTTTGAAGTGTAAACTTTTATAGGCGCACACCGTCCAAAAAAATTGCGGACATGTGTGTATAGCAGAATATATACCGTAGTTTTCTTGTTGCTGGGGTGAATCGGATTTTATCGTCACACGTTTCACCATGCATTTTGTGAAACGCTTCTAATGTGAAACGTTCCTAATGGGGAAACGCTCTATTACATATGTTTGAAAAAAAGTTTTGGTCTTGCCGAGATTCGAACCAGCAGATTCGAATTCCATCACCACATACTAACGCCTTAGCCAGTTTACCACGATAGCATTGCAAATTTAGTATATTTGAGTTGGGTATATAAGTGTAACAAATTGTTCTACATCATAGGCTTCTGTTGATGTTAATACAATGTCCTAGATAGGGAGCACTAAAATTTTTGCATTTGAGATTCGCGTGGCCTAAAAATGACAGCGCCTCTTTTTTGTCTATATAACTCTATTTAAAAAGAAACTTGCAGGCATTTTTATTAAAAACTCTAGTTACAAATTAACAATAATGTATTTAGAAATGAAATATATAATTTAAACATAGTTAATTAGACTTAAATCAAGTAAAATATAGTACAAACCCTGGAGCCCAACCCTTTCAGCTCAGATTATGTTATGAGGGCGGATATGTCATTCATGTGAGGACACCATTCGTACCCTCATTTTTTCCAAGAACGCAATTTTCAGAAATATCCCTAGTTTTGTTTTAAATAGACTTTGTGCCATTTGGATTGATCGATTGTTCACCTTCTAGTAATTCCGTATTATCTACCTGGTTCATATTTTTTTCCAAGTACGTGATTTCATCTGGCATAAATCTGTCATTGATATCTTCAAAAGGCACTTCTGAATCGCTATCATGAATATTTTCTTTATCTTCACCTTCTGATTGATCAGATCTCTTCTTTTCAATCGTATCTTCTTGTACGTGATCATTTTCTTATAGATTATTATTATCAAACAATATTCTACGAAGTCTTTCTCTTCTTTCATTATCAGCCCGAGATTCTTCTCAATCCTCTTTCTCTACACTTTGTAACAACTTTTCTAGTCTTTTACACTCTTGTTCTTCCATTTTTATTGAAAAAAACTTTAAATTTGTAAATTATATATGCTAAATAAATTATAATTATAGAACAGATTTAGGTTCATGGCCTATAAACGACCGTAAAACTTTTAACACAAGAAGGCGCGCGGTCTAAAAATGACTGCTACACAAATTCAACACTACACTACACAAGGTTTTGCAAGAACTGACTTCCGATCTGGTGGCAGGTACAGGAGTGGTGGGGGATAGATGTAATGGAAGGGCAAGTTCCCCGGACCACCAACGACAAACTTACATAAGAAAAGGTTGTTTGTGGGGTCGTTTTTGCGCCACGCGCCCTATCTAGGGTTAATTAGTAATACCTCTGAAATGGACATTGTGCTTCCTCATTTCGTAAGATGTGTTAAAAAATAAACATTACGTTTCCTCATTTCGTAAGTTGTGTTAAATAAAAAGTTTACACTTCTACCGTGTGGTCCCATGAACTATTTGTTTTCTTTCATAACATCTAAATGGTGATAAATATAATTTAAAATCAATATTACTTCAGAAATTTTAAAACATTGTAAACTATTTCGAAAAAATCTTGTTCCTAAATTGCTCCACTTTAACACAAACCAGTAATAATTATCGACTCGACAGAATATGTCTGTGGTTATTTCAAAATTTATCTCTCTGTTAATCCGATATTCTTTAATAAAATTTGTCGGACCAACAATATTGGATGACAATATTGCAATTTTATTGATTGCTAATGTTTTATAATGGAATCACGAAAAATCCATTAACCTCCATAGTTTGTGGTTCTTTTATTGGTTCATTTATCCTGAACCGAGCGACGTTTGAGCATTTTAAAACCGAATGACAGCATTTAATTTTTGTAGATGATTCTGATCAATTGTATGGCAATGTATTCCTTTACTCACCATCCAATGTAATTATGTTTTCTGAATGGCTGTGAAAAAATTTATATAAAATTCCCATCAGATTTTAGTAAACTTCCTGTGGGTTGCTCTTTAGGATTTCCAAATATCATAGCTAATTATATGTACGTTTTTAAAATTGTATTGTGTAGTATCGAAATAGTATTTTTTATAAAAAGGTCAAAACATGATACATAAATTTCTCGTGACTCTGGAACAATAATGTCAACTAAATTGACAAAATAAATGAAAAACACAAAATTGAAATGAACAATTCAAGTTAGTGCAAAATGTATAATAATTATGAAGATAACAAAAGGGGTACTTACAATATTCTTTTATAAATAAAATTGATTATATATATATATTTATATATATATATATATATATATATAAATATATTTTCATATTATTAAAAGCGTGTATTATCTTCAGAAACAACATTATGTCAACAACCAATGATTATAATTAATTTATAAATAATCAAATTAGTATTTGCTATCGACACGATAGAACCTTTTGTTGGGTATTTCAGTTCATCCTCATAATCTAATAATCTCCAATAAAAACTTCATCAATAGATACCAAACAAAATATTTTATGTCGTTTTTGTTTCCAAACAATTTCATCATGTTAATAATAACGTAGGATTAAATAGGATGAAGCTTGTTCAGGTTTTTCTTTCAAAATAAATGGTAAACAAGTAAAATGATTGTTTCGTAATAGTTTTTGTTTGCATTGTTATTTATATATTTTTTATGCGCAACTGTTATGAAACTTAACAAAATATTAAAAGTTATACTTTCTATAATTTTCATATTTACATAGTACGTATTTTCCTGTAGTATTCCATCAAACTTTTTTAATTACTCATTCTAAAAGGAGATTCTGAATTGTAGTTTAGCAAATATTTTCAATATATTATTTGAAAGTGTGTTCGATTCTTTACAGATTTTGATAAAACCTATGTCACTTTATATATTTTTGGTCATGACTACACAAATCTATATACAGGTTGTCCCCGAGCTCTCTGGACCCCTTGTGTGGATATGTTCCTGGGGTTCAGACAAACATATTTCACAATTTAAACATTCTACTACGGTGCTTATTTTTTCGCTTGTCTGTTTGCCTGCGTTTTTTACAAAATACTTAATATTTTTGGAAGTAGAAAAGATATTGAGTTTAAACTTTGTACACCTATTTGAAGCATAACCTTTTATCACTGAACGAAAAATTAGAACATTATTTTAAATATTTTCAAAATGGCGGTGGTTTATAATTTTTAATGTCAAATATCAACATATCAATATTCAAATATTCACGTATCAAACAACTGTATTTCGGGAGTGGCGGCAAGGCACCTCTGAGCGCTCATTTAAAAAACGATTTCATAATGATGTAATCATTTTATCACAAATCGGTGAATTGGATAGTTTAGATCAATTCATTGGCTACAACTTTCCCGCTGGAAGTTTGTTTATAACCCAAAAATAAAAAAAATCCTCGCTTAGTAACTTTTCCATGTCAGTGTGTGATAATTCTCAAATATTTTCAATTATTAAAATTCGAAATACCTGTTAAAATACATTTTTTTTATACTGTTATAATCCGTACTTTATGTAGATTAAGAATATCTAAATTTTATTTTACTGAAGCCTTTCCATCGAGTTACAACAGCGAGTAAACGACTGCGCGCACATTACTGAAATATTACCAGCTAGTGTGTATCAGCATGGTGACGTCATAGGCGATCGATACTGGGTCACTGTAAATGATCAAAATGGTATAGCCCTTGTTATAGAGCCCTGGTTTTATTTCGCTTATAGAATGTAATAACCGATGTCCAAGCTTTTAGCATAACATTAAAGGAACACTCTTAATAATTTCTCACTAACTTGTAAACTGATATTTAGCAATTTCTAAACATAGTCTCTAGCCTCTCCTTTTAACGTCTTAAAGGTATTCAAGTAATTGCACAGGAAACAAAATAAAACCACAGTTGATGAAAGACTTTGGCCGTGATTGAGCCTTTATCGTAACGAACGCTGATGAAGCCTAACAAGCCACTACTTTTATACACACAGCTGATTAATCTTGTTACAACTAATGCCAGGTAAAATATTCCCGATTGTTAGGCTTAGTCAATATTGGATCTCAGATAATTGGCTGATAGAAATCTTTCGAATTAAAACATGCAATTTCTTTGTTCTCTTATAAATAAATGGAATGATAAGAATCTACTCTATATTAAAAAATTCTGATTGTTTATTTTCATTATTTGTTTCCAACCTAGAAGATCACCAAGCAACTAGTCACATCCTGTCTGATTGAAAGTGAGCCATCCACTGTTTGCTATATTTCATCCTCGCACCCTCTTTAAGCAGATATAAAAGTCTGGTTATGAGCCTATTCAGGATTCTTGTATAATTAGGCGAGGTTGGATCTTGAGCCTAACGAACGCTGATGAAGAATAACAATAGGCTACTTTTGCACACAAGATTGTTTAACACGTTCACTGCTAAGGACGCACATGCGAACTTGACACTGTGCACAGTGCATTGCACACCAACCTCCGTATTGGGCGTATTTTCAATACATAATGCATTGCGTGCTTTACACGCCAATTTTAAGCCGATGTGCTATGGGCTCACATGTGCGTCCGCTTTAAAAGA
The DNA here is from genome assembly GCA_018207615.1 of Philaenus spumarius. NCBI lineage: Eukaryota > Metazoa > Arthropoda > Insecta > Hemiptera > Aphrophoridae > Philaenus > Philaenus spumarius. The sequence goes on along the minus strand of JAGFPH010004494.1, from coordinate 80,329 downwards.
TTAGTAATTATTACTTAGAAATGTTCAAAAATAAATAATAAAGTAATTTCTACTCATTTAAACTAAACGAATAAAAGGTCAGCTCCTAGTAGGACCGATTTATATTTTTATCAGTATTAATATTAGTGGAGAATAAAGGTCAACAAATTACACAAGTCAGTATATTGTCAAAAAATATTATATCATATTTTGAAATTGCATAATTATAATATTATAATATAATAACTATAATATTATAATATACTAATATTATTATAATTATATTATTATTATGCAATAGTATTATAATTATAATAAGTATTAGCGAAAAATAGTGATCATTTTAATGTAAGCAGTATTTATTTAGTGACTAATGATTTTGAATGATGTATTAGTGTGTGCACTGTACATAGAATTTAAGAATACTTCAGTATGTAAGGGATAATAATAATAATTATTATTATAATTATTATATAGTAATTATAATATTATAATAACGTATTATTTTATATGTTATGTATCGTTTATTCCCTCTCCACGCGCTTACTTGTCTATATGTACTACTAGCTGACAGGACAATGCTTCGCTATTGCAATATTATGGTTAAAAGTATTTTAGCTGATTCTGTGTGTATTTTGAGACAGTGTTTTTTTTACCGCTTTTCTATGTGCTTTTACGCGATTTGTATTAGAAAAACGCTTTCGTCTTTTTTCCCTCGATTTTTGGTATTTGTTGTGGATGCGACCGAACTGCATCAGATGATGATGTACACTGTTCTGATAGGGTTGGAAGTTGAGCAATGTGGAGACCATCTTCTGAAACCTGGGATTGGGAAGCTGACTGTATTTCCTTCACACTAATATCCATTCAGTTGTCAGGTAAAGAAGGTGTGAGAGGAATGATAACATCAAAGTGGCCTCTTGTCAGTTCCCCAGTAAACTTTAGCCTCCCTACTCCCTCAATCGGTTCGCCAAAACTCTCCCACATCAAATTACCATCTCTGTACACCTGAAATTCATAAAAAAATATTTCGGATGCAGCTTGAATTTCACAGGAAATTCCAAAAGTTAACGGTTTGCTCATATCCGCGATATATTCTTTTTTGTTGAATAAATATCTCCTGTTACTTTTAAAGTATATGGTTTGTACTTGCGCCAATTGTTTGAAACATGACTAACAACTCTGGTCCTCACCTCAAACCAACGTGAATCGTGTCATTTACAATTAAAGCCGAAGAGTAGAATAAGCATTGGCTATCTGGCCTAGAAGAAACTACTCTGTGAGGAATAGATACTACATTAACGTTTATGACCTCCATTGTTGTAATATGAAGCTAAATTTTATATATAAGTGAGTGGGCCTAGTAATAAGTTACAGTAAAATAAAACAATTAAAAATATTACTTTGTCAAAATGTACAAAATGAAAAATATTGTCTAAACTTACTTCAGTTAGACAAAAATCCATCTTCTTTACAAAAAACGCACAAATATAATAATAATTATAATTATCCCTTACATATTCAATTATTCTTAGAATTGTATGTGGATTGCATACACTAATACCTCACTCAAAATCATTAGTCACTAAATAAATAATGCTTACATTATAATGGTCACTATTTTTCGCATACTTATTATAATATAATATTATTATAATACAGTATATTAATACTATAATAAAGTATTATTATATACTATGTATCGTCTATTCCATCTCCACGCTCTGACTTGTGTGTACGCAAAAAGTTTGCGTGACGCGAGATTTTAGAAACATAGTCAAGCGAAAGTGCCCAACGGGCAAATAACGAAATTTGCGTAGCAGTGAACGTGTTAATAAAGTGATCATGATTGTAAGGTGCAGTATTCAAAATTGCAAACCTCAGGTAATATTGAACCTACGATGATTGTGAACACACATAGTTTAAATACTCAGTAAACATTGGTCATTATTTACATTTTAGATCAAGAGTGTAGGGCGCGCGAGATTATTACATCATTAGTTATGTACGTAAAATCTAGAGTAAACAAATTTGGTTTTAAAAACTTATTGTGAGTTGTAAAGCACGTTTTACTATAGACAAAAATGTTGCTTGTCAAGTTAATAAAGTTGAATAAATTATCCATAATTTTCTTTGTGTAAAAGTCTGGTCCCTCACCAACAAAACATATGGATTTGAACAAAACAAGCACATGCTCAAAACTTGAAATACATAGCTGTTCTAATGTAGGTTGCAAACATTGTTTCGTCTACCTAATTTCATTACGCAGTAGTACAAAATCTTATTTTCAGAAAACTTAAACAATGCTAACATGCTAACACCAGATGCATCGTTTGGGAATCGTTCCACAATATCTCATTCATTTAATTTGGTAGACAAAACCATGAGCGCACTTATTTTGATTTGTCACACTTTAAAAGTAAGGGCTTGCAGATAACATGCATCGTGAAAATAATCATAGGGGTAGTCTGCAAACCGTGGGATAGCATAGAACGGCCGATGACGGGAAACTACACATTCTGGACGAGGACCAGTGAGCACCTACAAAATCCAAAGACGAACAGTATCTTCGCCTCTATTAATTTATGGCCATTAGTTGGAATCCACTACAGTCGGAAGCACGTTCTGGCACGATTGAGCTTTCAGTGTTGCCAGATCGTTCTCGACCGTTCCTCGCTTTGCCAGTCCCACGTCTGGCAACAGCGCAAAATTTCTCACCCGCCTTATTTCGTGCTCCCGACTGTAGTCATTGTTATCCATACTAATATTATAGAGGTAAAATTTGTTTGCGGGTAATCTCTGGTACTACTGATCCAACCGAAACAATAATTTTACTAATAAAAAGCTACACTATCCCTGAGTAACAAAGGCTATAATTCATTTTGATAAAAACATTTTTTATTTAAATATTTGTAAATTTAGTGGGGAAAAATTCTTAGGACAGGCCTAGACTAATGAACCAACACATATACTTATATTCATTACCATAGCAACCAATTGAATAAAATAACAGATACAGCAGCTATTTGTTCTAATATTTCCATTAATACCTAATTTCAAACTTTCATGCAATTATTTTAATTTCTAACTTTTAGGTTAGGTTTTTACTAAAGTGTAGACCTGAGCCTTGCTGGTTCATTGCAACTGATTTTATAAAATATACGAAATAATTTGATTTGAACATTTAACATTATTTACCTTCTTAGCTTTGGGGTTATTATTAATCGTACACCTTTATTATAAAGAAAACATAACATGATT
>JAGFPH010004494.1:28758-55564 GCA_018207615.1 Philaenus spumarius | reverse complement strand
ATATAGATTTAATTGTAAAGTAAAGTAATTGTGAGGGTTGTAGTACACGTCTAACAGATGTATATACATGTTTATATAGCAGACTATATAGTTTTTTTGTTGACGCGGATGTTACGCCTCCCATACGATCCCATGGATTTTTGCAGTCCAATACGTTTCTGGCTTTAATTCGACTATAGAATGTAATAACCGATGTCCAAGCTTTTACTAAACATACCATTAAAGGAACACTTTTAATACTGTCTCACTTACTTGTAAACCGATCTTTAGCAATTTCTAAACATAGTCTCTAGCCTCTCCTTTTAACGTCTTAAAGGTATTTAAGTAATTGCACGGGAATCAAAATAAAACCACAGTTGATGCGAGACTTTAGCCGTGATTGAGCCTTTAGCGTAACGAACGCTGATGAAGCCTAACAATCAACTACTTTTATACACACAGCTGATTAATCTTGTTACAACTAATGCCAGGTAAAATATTCCCGATTGTTAGGCTTAGTCAATATTGGATCTCAGATAATTGGCTGATATAACTCTTTCGAATTAAAACATGCAATTTCTTTGTTCTCTTATAAATAAATGGAATGATAAAAATCTACTCATTATTAAAAAATTCTGATTATTTATTTTAATTATTTGTTTCCAACCAAGAAGATCACCAAGCAACTAGTCACATCCTGTCTGATTGAACGTGAGCCATCCACCGTTTGCTATATTCCATCCTCATAACCTCTTTACGCAAGTATAAAAGTCTGGTTATGAGCCTATTCAGAACTCTTGTATAATTAGACGTGATTGGGACTTGAGTCTAACGAACGCTGATGAGGAACAACTACTTTTGCACACAAGACTGTTTAACGTGCGAATTTGACACTGAACACTATGAGAAGCGGCTGACGCACAGTGCATTGCACGAAAACCCCCGAATTGAGAGTATTTTCAATACACAATGCATTGCATGCTTTGCACGCCAACTCCGTATTAGGAGTATTTTCAATACACAGTGCATTGCGTGCTTCGCACCCCAACCCTCTCCGTATTGGGAGTATTTTCAAATCGCGATGCATTGCGTGCTTCGCACGCCAGCCCCCGTATTCGGAATATTTTCAATACACTATGCATTGCGTGCTTCGCACCCCAACCCCCGTATTGGAAATATTTTCAATACACAATGCATTGCGTGCTTCGCACGCCAAACCCTTGTGTTGGGAGTATTTTAAATACACAATGCATTGCGTGTTTCGCACGCCAACCCACGTATGGTGATTATTTTCAATACATAATGCATTGCGTGCTTCGCATGCCAACCCCCGGTGTTGGGAGTATTTTCAATACAATGCATTAAGTTTTTCGCACGCCAACCCCCATATCAGTAGAATGTTCAATACTCAGAGCATTGCGTGCTACGCACGTCAATTTTACGCTTATGTGCTATGGACGCACATGTGCGTCCGCTTTAAAATATTAGTGATTATTACGTAGAAAGGTTCAACAATAAATAATAAAGTAATTTCTACTCATTTAGGCTAAAAAATTAAAGGTCAGCTCCTAGCATTAAAAATAACGAAATTTGTGTAGCAGTGAACGTGTTAATAAAGTTACCCTTACTGTTAGGAGCAATATTCCCAATTGCAAAGCTCAGTCAATATTGGACCTACGATGATTGTGAACACACATAGTTAAGAAAACCAGTAAACAGTGATCATTATTTACTTTCTCCATCAAGAGTTTAAGGCTTGAGTTGAAATTACATCATTAGTTATGTACGTAAAAGCTAGAGTAAACAAATTTGGTTCTAAAACCTTTTTCTGAGTTGTAACGCAAGTTTTACTATAGACAAAAATGCTGCTTGTTAAGATTATACAGTTGAATAAATTACTAATAATTTTCTTTTGTGTGATGAGTCTGGTCCCTCAAGAACAAAACATATGGATTTATACCAAACAAGCACATGTACAAAACTTGAAATACATAGCTGTTCGAGTCGTTTTAATGTAGGGTGCAAACATTGTTTTGCCTACCTAATTTCTATACGCAGTCGTACAAAATCTTATTTTCTTATGTTTAGACAATGCTAACATGCTAACACCAGATGCATCGTTTGTGAATCGTTCCACAGTATCTTATTCATCGAATTTGGTAGACAAAACCATGTGCGCACTTATTTTAATTTGTCACACTTTAAAAGTTAGGGCTTGCAGATAACATGTATCATCGTGAAAATAATCATAGGGGTGGTCTTCAAGTCGTATTAGAAACCGTGGGTTAGCATAGAACGGCCGATGACGGGAAACTACACCTTGTGGACGAGGACCAGTGCGCACCTACAAATTCTTAAGACGGACAGTATCTTCGCCTCTCTTAATTTATGGCCATTAGTTGCAATCCACTACAGTCGGAAACACGATCTAGCACGATTGAGCGTTCAGTGTTGCCAGATCGTGGCGCAGGGCAAACGATTATCGACCGTTCCTCGCTTTGCCAGTCCCATGTCTGGCAACAACACAAAAATTCTCACCCGCCTTATTTCGGGCTCCCGACTGTAGTCATTGTTATCTATACTAATATTATAGAGGTAAAATTTGTTTGTTTATTTGTATGTAGGGAGTAATCTCTGGAACTACTGAACCGATCGAAACAATAATTTGACTAATAAAAAGCTACACTATCCCTGAGTAACAAAGGCTATAATTCATTTTGATAAAAATACTTTTTATTTCAATATTTTTAAATTTATTGGGAAAAAATTCTTAGGTCAGGCCTAGACTGATGAATCAACACATGTATTTATATTCATTACCATAGCAAATAATTGAATAAAATAACAGACAAAGTAGCTGTTTGCTTTTATATTGCCATTAACACCTAATTTCAAACTTTCAAGCAATTATTTCCATTTTTAACTTTTAGGTTAGGTCTTTACTAAAGTGTAGACCTGAGCCTTGCTGGTTCATTGCAACTGATGTTATAAAATATACGAAATAATATGATTTGAACAGTTAACATTATTTACCATCTTAGCTTTGGGTTTATTATTAATCGTACACCTTTATTATAAAGAAAACATAACATGATTATGTGTATAGAAGTTTCAACGGGATTGGCGTGCGGAGCACGCAGGCGGTTCACCAAGTTCTAGTTATAAAGTCAGTTACACAAGTCTTTTCATGTTCCCAGTTCCCAGTGGCGTTGAAAACTCGTAGTAAACATAGCTTCCTTAGCAGTATCTGTACTAGTGCTTTCATTTACACTGGGATCTAATATAATGACACTTCAATACACCTTATGCTAGTGGGTTAAGGGAGTCGCTCTTGGAGTCGGAACATATCAATCTTATGTGGTCACATGAAAATGAGACAGCTGATCGCCTTGCTAGAGTTGGAGCCAAAAACTTCATTGGTCCAGATCCGTATGGACGGAGTAATGTTGGTTCGGTTGTTACGATGCTCTTGGCCCTAAACAGTGTTCATCTTCCCCTCTAAGTTAAAAGCTAAAACTCTTATTTTTATCGGCATAAACAATCCTAGGTGGATTTAAGGTATTCTTAAATATCTCCGCCCGGCCAAGTATCACATAAAATGGGTTTGGTTTGAAAAACATCCTGGCCATTTAGCTCCCTTGGGATTGGATCGGCTCAACACCTGCTGTGTGAGAGGATGGATATCTCGTGCAGGAGATTCATAGTTTTTGTAAGTGACCCAGAAGAGTTCCGTGCAGTTGATCCTAAGAACCTCCTTGTTATAAGTGACCTGGGAAGGATCCGGGATGATCACTAAAGGGTACAATTAATTATATGACAAATAGATTCACTTTGGTCGCAGTGTTAGAGAGTCTGTGAATTCTTTTACCGCACATAAAATAAAGTAAAAATGTAAGTTCTGTAGAGGAAGGGTGAATATATTCGCATCAAGGCCATAGCCAGGAAAACGTTTCAGGGGGGGGGGGGGGGGGCCGGGGAAGCGGAAGACGCAGAGTGCATTGCGTGCTTCGCACGTCAACCACCGTATTGGATACACAATGCATTTCGTGCTTTGCACGAAACCCAAATATTGGAAGAATTTTTAATACACTATGCATTGCGTGCCTCGCACGCCAACCCCCCTATTGGTATTATTTTCAATACACAGTGCATTGCGTGCTTCGCTTGCCAACCCCCGTATTGGGAGTATTTTCAATTCACAGTGTATTGCGTGTTTCGCACGCCAACCCCCGTATTGGGATAATTTTCAATACACAGAACATCGCGTGCTTCGCACGCCAATTTTATACCTATGTGCTATGGACGCACATGTGCGTTTCTTTAAAATATGAGTGATTATTACATGGAAAGGTTCAAAAATAACAAAATAACGCCATTCTCCGTATTGGGAGTATTTTTAATACACAGAGTATTGCGTGCTTCTCACGCCAACCCCGTATTGAAAGTATCTTCAATACACAGTGCATTGCGTGCATCGAACTCCAACCCCCATATTTAGAGTATTTTCAATACACAGTGCATTGCATGCTTCGCAAGCCAACCCCCGTATTGAAAGTATTTTCAATGCAAAGTGTATTGCGTGCTTCGCACGCCAACCCCCGTGTTTAGAGTATTTTCAATTCACAATGCATTGCGTGCTTCGCACGCCAACTCCTGTATTGGGAGTATTTTCAATAGACTGAGCATTGCGTGCTTCTAACGCCAATTTTAAGTCCATGTGCGATGGACGCACATGTGCGTCCGCTTTAAAATATTAGTGATTATTACGTAGAAAGGTTAAAAATAAAAAATAAAGCAATTTCTACGCATAAATAAAAAAAACGAAGGGTCAGCTCCTAGCTTAGGAATTACGAAATGTTCAACACCAATTTCCATGATTATTTTAAAAATTTTGATATAGTTATGTAAAATATTAAAGGATGTAAGGATGGTGTATGATTTTGTTTTGTTAGGGTAAAGTATTTTTGTTGAACCTTCATAATATAGTTTTATTATTTAATAGATGAGATCAAGCTCGCAACTCACAAGAGAAGAGAGTAAGGCTCCTACTGCATCCATTTGTATTGTACGTTGTAGTTTAATCAAGCAAATCTAAATATTAGTATGATGTAAATTTTGTTACTGGATCACCTGTTATATCTGTTTTATAATTTAACTTGCACTTTTTAAACCTAGTATTAACATTTACTGCTATGTACCGTACACTGAATATTCATAACTTTTGTAGTTTCTGATTTATAGTGGTAGAAAATTATTTAAAAAAAAACTCATACCAATGTACAACAACGCTTACATACATTATCATAACCATAGCTAACTAGACACTCATTGCACAAAATGTATTGGGACCTTACTTTTACTGGTGGTCTTGAACTACTGTATCAGATCATGTTAAGAGGTAGTTAAGAGGGATTGAGGGAAATTAAATATTAAATGTTGGCTGTACTTACCTTACGTATGACATGTTGTCGGCAGACGTTCTACTCGCATATATAAATATTTGTAAACCAGTCACGCTTTATGAAGTGAAAGTAGAAGTGTGAGACGTCTAAAATAAGTGATGTAGCCCAGGAACAGTAAGAGTAAGGTTATGTAAAAAAGGAAATCAACCATACTTAGAGTTAGTAAAATTAATTTGTTTATATCTAGTGGACTTGAATTACTGGATCATTTAATTTATGAGTAATGAAACTAATTCATTTTATTAACTGTACAATATGGATGATTTCCTTTTTACATTACCTTACACTTTTGCACTCTCTTCCTCAGTTACAGTAAACCTTATATTCACGTATTTCAGACGCCTCACATTTCCACGTTCAGTACTTTGTTGCTTTTTCCGTTGGCTCAAGTGGCTTAAAATTATTTGTAAATGCGATTAGAACGTACGTCGACAAGGAATATATCATCCGTAAGGGAAGTCAAGCCACAACATTTAATGTTCATTTTTCCTCAGTTCCATTTAACCACCTGTTACAAAGTGATCCAGTCATTCAAGAAACCCAGAGTGAAAACAAAGTTTCCAGTACATTTTGTTGCAATAAGAGCCTAGTCAAAAATATAATTGTATTATTTTAATTTAGTTTAAAAGTAAGTAACTATGGTTACTATAACAATGTAAGTAAGCATTGTTGTATATCAGACTGGATATTTTTTTCAAATACTTTCCACCTTTATAATTCAGAAGAATTCGACCACGCAGCTGAACCGTGGTCGAATTATTATTATAGATGCAAACAATAATTTAACTGATTCTAAATTGTCTAAGTTGGTTGTTATGATAATGAATGAAAATGCATTTAACAAACGTTTGTTGGTTCAGAGTAGGCCTCGCCTAGAATTGTGTTACTTTTTATTCAAATTAGCGGTTTTATTTCTTAAAGGGATGGGTGAACCCCCTTATTTTGACCATTTTACACCCTTAAAAACAATATTTTTCAAAATCCGTTCTTAGTGCAATTCCAAATAGTGGTACGAAGGTACCCTAAACATTTTAAGGCTCTAGTTATCACAGTTTTCGCTGTACGTTGATTATGAATCAGTCAGTCTGTCAAGACTTTTTCTTTTATGTATAAAGACTAGGGGCTCTGCCCCTGATCGCTTCGCTTCGCTCGCACTTGGAAAATTCGCTAAATAATCTCGTTAATCTTTGGCTCGTTTGTACATAGGTGACCGAGCATAAATCAGCTGTTTTATTTGGCAGCTGACTCGAACTCATTAAACATTACCTCCATAAGATTAACATGGGAAATTTGTAGAATTGTGTGCCGGAGCTCCTTCTCGGGTGAATAGCGACTAAACGGGTGATTGGATCTTAAATGTGATGGAAATAATTAGTTTAAAATTAAATTTTCTACAACTTTTGTATTTAACATTTGTTTCTATCTCTTACCGCTTTCTTACTAAACGCACTCAAAGTGGAAAAATGAAAAAAATGAAAAAAATCGGAAAAATCTTTCCCGCCCAAAAGGTGCTTCCAAAATTAAAAATGTTAAATTCTGGCTATTTTCCCAAAAGTTTCTCGTAGAGAGCTTTAATTCAAGTATGAGGTCGAGGAGGGTACGATTACGGTAAATGCCTCATAGTTTATGTCAGTGAATCGGTGAACCCGTCTAGCTTTTAAAGACATTGGGCGGAGGCTCCCTTCTCGGATGAATAGTGGCTAAATGGATGATTGGATCTTGAATCTGACGGAAAATATCTTGTTTGAAATTTAATTTTCTACAACAAACTTTTGTATTTAACATTGTTTGCTATCTCTTACCGTTTTCTTACAAAATGCGCTCAAAGTAAAAACATGAAAAAATTTAAAAAATCTAAAAACATTTTGCCGCCCAAAAGGTGATTAAAAAATGTTAAATTCTGGCAATTTTCCCAAAATTTCGAGAGTTTTAATTCAAGTATAAGGTTGAGGGGGGTCCGATTACGGGAAGTGCCCCATAATTATTAATGTCAGTGAATCAGTGTTACCGTCTAGCTTTATATAAGTAGATAAACAATAAATAAAGTTCATAACCTAAATGTATTTTAATATACTCAGCTCTGTTTTTGCAAATGTCTTTCCAAAATAAACGAGATAGAATGTTAAACCCATTAGGAGAGAACATTAAATTTGATTCGCTTATAGAACAATCTTCAAACACAATTCGCCTAAACGGGATTTAACAAAGAAATAATATTGCATTTTATATTCATCTCGCGGGGCAAGCACTATCAGTATAACACTAAAAGCACTATTTGCAGAAGTGGTAAACGTGAAGTGTTATTACACTCCTTAGGGTTGCGCACGAGATTGAGTGAGCAGATTAAACAACTCTGGTTTCCGCTGCTAGGAAGTTAATTTACGTTATTTACGAGTATGTTAATTACCTGAAAATATTTGAAGTAATAAGGTAAGTGTAGAACCTCGGAAGTTAATTGTAAACAAAATGTATTGTTAATTAGAAATGTTCTCGCCGTGTGACATAATCTCCTCCTTGTGTTTTTTTCATTTCTTTTACATTTTATATTAAACACAATAAAATAAGATATTAAATTAAGTATATAAGTTTGAAGAAGGTCTTTAATTTAGTAAAAACAGTCTGATTGTTTAACCTTAAAATAACTATTTGCAATTCGATTTACTTAAGTCAAAGGGATGAAATGGGATAACTACAATTACAATTAATAAATTATTTATACACTTAATTTTTCTATATGCTCATAATCTACTCAACTAATTTTACAACAAAATTCTTAATTGAAACATGTTAGTATCAGGATTTTTTGGAGTTTACCCAGATAGCACAAAGATATATAGAAAATACCCATTAGATATCCTTACCAAATATCTAAGATATCTAGAAGATATATAAATCTTAGACTTTTTTAATATGACTAGGGGAGGACCCTGCGTGCTCCGCACGCCAACCCCCAATGGAACCTTATAAAAAAATATGGTATGTTTTATTTACAATAAAGGTGTAGGATTAATAATAACATCAAAACTAAGATCGTAAATAATGTTAAATGTTCAAATTAAATTATTCCTTATATTTTATAACAGCAGTTATAAATAATAATGGTTAAAAGAACCAGCAAGGCTCAGGTCTACACTTTAAAATCCTAACCTAAAAGCTACAAATACAAAAATAATTGCTTCAAATTTTGAAATCCGCTGTTAATGGAAATATTGGAGCAAACAGCTATCTGTTATTTTATTCAATTGGTTGCTATGGTAATAAATGTAAATGCATGTGTTGGTTTATCATTCTAGGCCTAACCTAACAATTTTTTCAACTAAATTTACAAATGTTGAAAAAAAGGTTTTTATCGAAATGAATTAAATGTTACTCAGGGTTAGTGTAGCTTTTTTTTAGTAAAACAATTGTTTTAATCGGTTCAGTATTGCCAGAGATTACACATACAAACAAATAAAAAAAAAAACTGTACCTCTTTATAATATTAGTATAGATATATATCTAGTAGACGTTCAAATGTCACTTAAATATACATCTAACAGATGTTTACATTATTGATATACATACATCATCTACAAGATATTTGTATATATCTATAAAATATGTCTAATAGATGTATAATGGATGTAACATCAATATTCATGTAAAGTTTTTGTATGTTTATTATATATCTAGTTTCTGAATTTATTATACGTTTATTGGATATCTTCGAGTCTAGTGAATGCAATTATTAAACTGTAGACCTGCATACTTCGGTTATATAAATTGTTGAAAGAAAAACTTACAATACTCAATTCCCGCTTGAACAACTAGCACTGTTCACTTTACTTTCCCACCGCTATAAATATATAAAAAACCTATTTTAAAATTAAATAAACTCGCCCCAAACACTTGTCTCTGCATTGACTAAACTCTTTTCAGCCATAATCATACGTACGTACTTCCTTGACCGCATAATTTTATTTTTTCTTACTATACACCATACCTACCAAACTTGCTACATTTTGAAAATGTCTATTTACTTCATGCCATGTCATATAAAATTAGTTACGTATCAAGATCATAATGGGATACATAACATAATGAAAAAACAAACTGACAAAGACAAGACAAGAGTACAACACAACCAGAGTCATAACAGGGTTTTAACATTTTTATCTAACCTTAAACTACTGAATATATACTTTATCTGTTGCTTATAGGCCAGTGTTGCTTATTTAGTTGAGATATATGGTTCAATAACTAAACTGATAAGCCTCTGTGAATAAAAATGGCGTTAGTATTATATTTTATAAGCTCACAGCTGCAGGCTTGACTAGTACTTCTGCAGTCAACGTTTGCAGATGAAATAAATACATCTGTCAGAGATTTAACCATAGATAACTACATTCATAGATATCTGTATATATATTTAGATATTTATACTATATATACAGATATAACACGTTTAGGGCCGCCATTTTGTTTTGGTTGGTCCGATTTTTGTGATTTTCCTAGTCTTAAATATACCTTTAAAATGAGGTATCCCATGACCATATCATACTCCTCATTTAAAAATTTTGAGTTGCCCCCAAAATCCCCCATTTTCAGGGGACACTTAAAATTTCCGATTGCTTCAAAAGATACTTTGGGTTATGTTAGTATCGTTCCCCAAAGGATATTTGTTTGTTTTAAACAATTAAAGTTAAACAATTAACAGTTAAAAGGGGGGGGGGAGAGTGATGTTATAACCTCCCTGTATATTTAAAATCAAGTAATACGAAGCATTGCCGGGTAGACTAGTGTTTCGTATATTATAAGTAGGGACGTATATTAATTATACATAAAATAATTTCAAACATGTTTTTAATTGTTCTATAGAAAACTTAAGAGCGTTTTATATCAGAAAATAACTCGCACTTCATAGAATAATATGTTTGAGATGCCAAGCAGTTTATTTTGGACACGTATGTGATCTGTGCTAAGATGTATGTAGGGTATATTTCTTGGGAAAAAAGTATTTTTCAATATAAATATTCCAGATGAAAAATCAAAATTTGTGCTCCACGTTGTATCTAAATTATAAAATAAATTGCGTATAGTTTTTATAGAAAATTTATTACACTATTTTAACTTTTCATTGTATTCAATAATTAATTAGATAAACTTAAATTTTCTCGAAGAATAATCGGATCAACAACACCTAGAATACAACAAAAACAATCACATCAACTCTAAGAGATATTTGATTGTGATGTTAACGCATCCTCCAGCCATTTGTAATAATTTTGGTGTAATTAGAAGATATTGTCTGATTTATATTTTGTTTGGTCATTAGATCAGATTAGGCCTACGATATTAAATTAATGCAAAATATATTAGTTTAATTCCGCTGTTTTGAATTTGGCACTGTATGTTAATGTCAAATTACCAAATTAGCCAAAAGCCGTTTCCTATCATAATCACTTGGTAATATTCAGGCCCATGAGCTACGCCAACATTTAAATACGCATACTTCGGTAACCAAGTTCCCTGTCACATTGTAAAGTAACAATGTATTCACTAAGGTAATGGTTCTGAGTCTAATTATAGAAAGGCTTGTGGTGTACTAATAACTGGTAATAATTAACTGTAACGATTAGCCTTAAAACGTATACAATATTTCTTTAGTTGTTTTTCAAAATAAATTCATGGCAAGAAACTAAGAAAGAATACAAGAATTTATATAATGCAGAGGTAAATTATGTTTGTCCGAAAGAGAAACATTTTAGCAGTTCTATGAAGTCAATTTTAATAATGTTTTGTTCTTATAAACATATATTTTTTAGTCAATTTGCAAAAATGTTCCTGCTATAACCAATGTAATGATTTTTTCATCGTTGAAAATATGAAAGAACATTTGATTTTGAACACACATTCCTTCAAAAACTATAAACTTTGGTATAGATGTTCAATACCAACTGTAAAAAGTCTTCCTAAATTCAATCTATATATATAAAAGCGAAATACCACTCACTAGCTCACTCACTCACTGACTCACTCATCACGATTTCTCAAAAACTACCAAACGGATTGAAATGAAATTTGGTATGTAGCTTCCTCTAGGGCCATAGGTGCTCACTAAGAAAGGGTATGAAAAATTTCGAAATTTTAGGAGGGGGGATCAAAGTTACTAAAATAATAATTTCAGATCTTTTATTATTATGACAATAGTGCTTTTATTATTTAAGATATATATATATATATATATAAGCCAAATACCACTCACTCACTGAACACTTAAAAATAATACAATTACGTTAAAAAGACTGAAAATACCAACCACCACGGGCAACGCCGTACGGGTTAGCTAGTGTATTATATTGGTAAAGGTTACAATATTTTGTTTCACATTTTTTGTGAGAGTGGATTATGTCTATAGTTGTTTTAACTAGTGTTGTCGTCGCTTTTGTTAGTTGTTGAGTATTCACGTTTCTTTAAATCCCAATACTATACCCCAAAGTGTTTCGGATTTTATATTTACTTTTGCTTCGAATATTTTATTTTAACACTTCTGAAATACTTGTACGTACTTCCTCAAACATTACACTTTAGGTTTTATAATTTTATTAAAGGAAATCATCTCTACTTGTCATACAGTCGTTTACTTAAATTTCTTCTGACTACGGTTTTGTTCTGTTATATTTTTTGTTTTAATGTATTCATTGATATGCACTTATTTATTACTTGTATTTCTCTTTATTTTACATAGACAATGATAAACGTCTTAGATTCACTCATTGCTTCATTTATAAATGTGTTACTTGAAGTAAAATCTCGATTTACTTTTTTCTTTTTCCCAGGCATTTGATAAAGTTTGGCATCAGGGGCTGTGTTACAAGATGCACAGTGATCTCCCAAAGCAACTATATGAAATTCTTACCTCATATGTCACCGAACGATACTTCATTGTGAAGTATGAGGGTGAGCACTCAGAATTGAAACCAATCAGTGCTGGTGTCCCGCAGGGCAGTGTTCTGGGCCCGGTTCTTTACCTGCTCTACACTAGAGATATGCCTGAGCCTGTGGGAGTGGACATTGCAACATTTGCGGATGATACCGCAATTTCGGCAGTAGGAGATTCTGTAAATGAGTCAACAACCGGTTTGCAAAGAGCTTTGAATGAAGTGAGTCACTAGACCAAAAAGTGGAGGGTCAAACTAAACGAAGCCAAATCTGTGCACATTAACTTCAGTAATACGAAAATACAATATCTCCCTGTGGAATTAAATGTAAACACTGTTCCTTATAGCAATACTGCTAAATATCTGGGTCTAACGCTAGATTCTAAATTGCGCTGGAAGGAGCGCATCAAAATTAAAAAGAAGGAGCTAAACATTAAATATGGGAAAATGCGCTGGCTAATTGGAAGACGCTCAGAGTTGAGCAATTACAATAAAGTTCTCCTGTATAAGCAGATATTGAAGCCAATATGGGAATTTTGCATTCAGTTTTGGGGTTGTGCCAAACCTTCAAACAGAAGCATCATCCAAGTCTTTCAAAACAAAGTACTTAGGGCATAGTGAATGCACCATGGTTTATCAGAAACTCAGATCTACACAGAGACTTGAAGGTCAACCACGAAGAAATTAAGAAGCATGCAAGACGACAACCATCAGCGCCTTCGGGGACACCTGAACACAGCGATCCTGAGGATGTTTTATGTACCCAGTCCGCTTCGTAGACTCAAGAGGACCAAGCCAATGATTTTTTAAGTTAATTAATCATTATATGGGAAAATCCATTGGGCTGTTACCCATCACACCGAGACTATAATAGATTAGAAGTTGCTAAATGAGCCAAGCTCAGTTGTAACATTATGTGAATAAAAAAATAATTTAAACAAACTTTTTTCTTATAACTAGTGTGTTTTCCAAGCTTTTAAAGTAAAATATGTAAACCATATGGATTGATAAAGTAATGCTAACGAATATTTAAAAAAAATGTGTATACTGTAATGTGCACCTAATACAAGTTAAAAGTTAAAATTTCTGTTGACTGGAATTTAATTAAATTTCCTAATTTGTAAGTAATTTGTTTTAACTGTGATAAATTTTCCTCTGTACACAATAATTATCATTAAGGGTTATTTAACTAAATTACAAATGAAAAAACGTAAACGATGATCGGGATTCGAACCAACAATTTCAGCGTACCGTGCTACCAACTGAGCACATTAGATATTGTTCGATGTTATTTCATTTCTCGTGAACAAGCAGACTGATTACTTCGTATGAAATGACTGTGGGTGCAAAATTGAGCTGTGATTTATTTCAATGTCTTTTCATAAGAGGTATTAAATGACAAAAAATACATTAAACCGTACAAGTGAGATAACATCGACTAATATCTGATGTGATTAGCGCGGAAAGCGAAAGTTCTTGGTTTCGAATTCCAGTCTTGGTTCATGTTTTTTCATTTGTTATTTAATGTGTATAAGTAATACTCACATTTAAACTTCTGCTGATATCCTAATTTTCCACTACATATACAAATCAAGATATTTTCAAATAATTAACAAAGCCACTTCACAATGCTACATGACGTAAATTAACTTCCCGGCAAGGGTAACGGAAACAGGATTTGTTTAATCTGCTCAGATCAGCTTTACGTTTTCCTGTAAGCAATCTAAGGATGTAATAACAGTTCAAGTATACCACTTCTACGAATACTGCTTTAGTCTGATCCTGATAATGTGCTTACCTCGCAAGGTGAATATAAAATGCTGTGTTCTTCCTTTGCTAAATCCCGTTTTGGGGGAAATGTGTTTTTAGATCGTTCTATAACAAAATACAAATTAATGTTTTCTCTGGTGGGTTTAATATTCTATCTTGTTTATTTTGAAAAGACAATAGTAACATCAATTTTCAAAAGCCTAGCTGATCTAATCGAGTGCATTTATGATATGAACAATTTATTTTCTTTGACGTCTTTGGCAAGTATACTTAAGTACAGTATGAACTGTTTACTAGTAAAACTGGAAATGATAATTTTTTGATCCGCTCACTTCCAACTTACGCTTTCCTACACAAATGTAGGACTGAGGTTAGTTTATAAAACTTGAAGATTACTACTTGTAGGCCTACTACTACTACGTTAGGCCTGTTCTGAACCAACATACGATTAAATAACTAATGAATCAGTTATAGTTATTTGATCAGTTATAGTTTGGTTACTGTAGCCCGTGCATCACTGAGGATGGCGACATTGTCGTTGAAACGCGTTTGAGGTTAGTAAACGTATTTATTGTGAGATTTTGTGTTCAGGTTTTATTTTATCTAAATCAACATACGATTCTTGAATACATTTACATTCATAAGTATAGCAATCAACTTAGCAAATTTAGAATAAGTAAATTCTTCTTCTTAACCTACAGGTTTTAACTGTAGGTAATTAGGTATAATGGATATACAATAATTTAGTAAAGCCATTATTAGAAATCTAATGGACCGATTTATTGCGATTTGTTTTAAATGAAAGAAAATGTCACTATTAACAAAATATTATGAAATGTAATTTCCTATTTCATTGGCATATTTATAGCAACACTTTTAGGGTATTTCTTTGTTTTAGGTTACAACCCTATTAATAGATATTAATTAATATGTAAGCTAACCATATTCTTGGAAAATTTAAGTTGCCCCTTATTCAAAAGTTTTCAAATTTTAAAAATACTACAGTACATACAATTTTGAAAAAAAAAACAGATTAAAACTCAAAAATTCCAAAATAGTAACGTTAGTCATGAAGCACATCATTGAAAAAGTCTTTCAAAAACAAACATTTTTTTTTTTTAAAGTTTGACTTTATCTCTAACCGTTTCAAAATGACACCTGGGAAACTTATTTTCCATCGCTCTTTATCGCCTATTACTCAATGACACTTTAAGATAAAAATTGAAGTTCTCATTCATAACAGGTCAAAGACATGTAAACAATGATATTCATGACTAAAGAATCTCAATCCATATGGACTGGATTTACCTTTGTTTCGTACCCAATAACGGTTTTATCTCTATTCCTTATTTTGTTTGGTTTTGTATGAGTGAGTACTGTTTGGGGCAGGTAAACTTGCAGTCTGCTATTATCAGTCAGCTTTTTCAAGTTAAGTGTAAGTTAGAACAGTATTGTGTTTCTTTAAGATTGTACACACAAATGAGGAAGCATCTCAGATGGTTATGGTGTTAGGAGAAAGTTTTCAGCACCAAAACACAGCTGCAAATCTGTATGCAGAACGTTATCCAGACCGCGAACATCCTTCGCGTTTGACCTTTCAAAGGCTAGCCAATCTTATGCGTGAAATAGAATAAGTCCAGCCTGATCACAACAAAAGTGAAGAACTCGCTAGGCCTGTAAGACTTACTTGCAAATTGGCGAGACCGTAGTCTCGGTTAAAAGACAGCATCTGTTTTAAGAACAATGGCTGCTTGTATGAAACTGAAAAAGAGACTTTATTGAACATTTATTGACAAAATTTGGAATAAACTTTGAGTGAGAACGAGATGGTGAATGAATGGAATACGCTGGGATTGGCTACGAAAGTATATGGTGTTTAGAATTGAGCTTGGGTTTTTTGGATACTTATCGTGGTTCGTAAACCAGACATAAGGGACGTTTTCTTCTGACCTGCGGAGGTGCAGGATCAGTGATGATCTGTTTGATGTGAGTGTATCGAGACCCTTCGGCTTTGTGTTGGACTCTATTTGTTAGTTTTAGGATGAAGTCCTCGAGTGTGGGGATTTTGTGCCCTTGAGAGATGGTGACGTTCGATACGTACCATGGGGAGTTGGTGATCCAACGGAGAGTTTTGTTGTGGAAGGAGTCCAACTTTTTCTTCCAAGAAACAGGTAGTAGAGAGTACCAAGCTGGAACTGCGTACGAAAGTACCGGTCTGATGTATAGAGATAGGGTACCGGAGGTATTGACAGCAGTTTTACTAAACCCCCAGGACTCCTCCAGGAGGACAGCTCTCGATTCAGGCGTTAGTCAAAGTTCAGTGTTGAAGATCCTTAAAGACAATAAAATGCAGCAGTATAGGATTTCACTTCATCTAGAACTACACGGAAATGATTACCTTCAAGGAATGAACTTTTGTTTATGGGTCAGAGAACAATTACAACAAAATCTAAACTTTTTCCGTAACGTTCTTTGGTGTGACGAGGCTACATGGTGAAGTGAATCGCCACTATATGAGGTATTGGACATTCGAAAATTCACACTGGATGAGAGAGATCGACAACCAGCGATATTTGATTTTAAATACCTGCTGTGGTAGTGTTGGTAACAGAATTTTTTGTACATTTTTTCCGACCATAACTTCGATGGAAATACTTACAATTACTTTCTGGTTGATTTTTTATCTAATTTAGTAATAGACTTCCCTGAAGAGACCATACAAAATAAGGGGTTTATGAAAGACGCAGCACATGCCTGAAATGTGCGACAAAGTCTGGACGAACAATATCCAGGAAAGGAAGATGGGTTGGAAGGGGTGGTCCCATAAACTATCCACCAAGATAACCTGATTTAACGTGTATGGATTTTTATTTGTGGGTTAGATTCAAGAACTTAGTTTACACAGTACGACCAACAACGAGATAAGACATGATGCAACGAATTAGAGATGCAGTGAACTCAAAATGGTGAAGAAATACTGCAAGCTGTATATAGCTTCATTTCCAGAATAGAACTTTGTTTGGAAAGCAACGGGCTGCAGTTTGAGCATCTGTAAACCTTCAGAAACAAAATAAATAGTAGGTTATTGTTGGAGTGCAAATATTGACAAACTGTTTTAGTTTTTATAATTATGTTTTAACTGCATTTGTCTTTTGAAAAAAACAAAGCTATTATTCCCTTTCATAACACAAAACACATTTTCGTTTTTCTATATTTATAAATTACTGTTCCATTCAAAAATTAAAATAAATTAAAAAATTTGTTTTATAAAAAAAGAATAATTTCACAATTAAAGTATACTAGTGTCAACACACCCCTACCACCCATCCCAAAAATGGCAAATGTCATTGAGTAGTAGGCAATAATGTTGCCTACTAAGCGCCATTATAAGTTTTCCAAGCGCCATTTTGAAACGGTTAGAGATGAAGTCAAACTTTAAAAATACAAAAAATGTTTTTTTCTGAAAGACCTTTTCAATGATGTGCTTTATGACTAACGTTACTATTTGAAGTTTTTGAGCTGTTTTAATCTGTTTTCTTTCTAAAATTGTATGTACGGTATTTTTAAAATTTGAAAATTTTTGAATAATTTTTGAAAATTTTAAGCACATTTTTGGAATTATATCTTCTTGTGAATCTATGATAAACATTTGGTTTAATACGTAGGCTATGTTATGGGGTAACAATGAAAATAACTGCAAAACACTACTTTTTTGTCGTTTTGGAACACCCTGTACACACGTAGTAAAAAACTTTTCTTTCCAAAATGATCAGTGAACAGAGACTTTTAAAACGAGGTATCATTCGACTTACCTTAACATTTGAAAATTTTCCATAAACGACACCCCTCCAAAAAAATCTCACTTTTAGGGCATTATTGAGATTTTAACATATTTTTACTGAATTCTCAAGGGTCGAAATAAGGGGGTTTAAGTTAAATCGAAGGCTACAGCTCATTTGGTACAGTCGCTATACATTTCGCAAGTGTGGTCTGATTCACCCTGCGTATTGAAATTTGTTGAAAACTAACTGTACGATAACAAATTTGGAGTAAGTGCATTGCGGCTCTACGGGTTGTTTCTCGTTTTAAAACATTTCTGAACTGTTTAATAACTACCTACTTAGCTATGCCGCAAAAAATAATAAAGACAAACGACTTTATTTGAGGTCTTTACATTAGAATCACATACGTAAACTGATTTCATAAAATACACATTTAATACAACTGCAGAAATACGTAAAAAAACAAATACATCAATACAAATTATACAAAAAAACATAAAAATTTGTTGTCTACAACAAAATTAATAACAATAATAATAATCATTTGTAAAACATTTTGTACAAAATAACATTTCCAAAGAATAAAATGAGTAAATAACAATAACGTTCACCATATTAAAATAAAATATTCATTTATAAAATAAGAAAATAAATCAATATATATATATATATATATATACAAATCTTATAATAAATATAATGTACAACCACTTACACTTTCTGTAATAATAACGCAGTTACAGAAAATTTCTATTTTCAAATTTAATTTTATGATTTTTTCCTTTTTGAAAACTTCAAAGCAACTACTTACAATTAGGGGAGTTAGTTAATTCACGAGTTGTATAATCATTAAAACTAGAAACAGCCGAATTAACAATTCCGTACAAGCAGACCGTTTGAATTAGAAATGAATTACGTCGGGCTTTTGTAATTTGATTTTTACCCTGTGAGTAATTAAAGCAGTGCCCCTTGTATAACACGTAGCCAGGTCTTGTAATTAGAGGCCGGTGGGCAACTAAAGTCGCTTGTATACAAAGGTAAGGTTTTGTAGAATTACTTTCGTCACGGAGCCGTAAAGTTTCTAGTATAATTCAATACGACACTTTATTGTAAGCATTACTACTGGTCCGATTTTTATCTGTTACTGATGGAGTTAATCATTGTCTTGTAAAAAGGTCCATATTTAATCACGTTTTTTTTCAAAATTTGACTAAACAGTAAATCAAACAGAGAAAGAGGTTTTTTGAAAACGAACATTTTAGTGACTTCCATGCCATACGTGGACTAAACCGTGTAGGGAAGTTTCCCTCAGCATTAGGCTTTATAAGGGAATCTACCCTGGGTTCCTACTTCAAATTATTACACTGTATATAAATATATAAACACTTTTATTTCCGTTATTTACAATAAACTCTCATCCAATCGCTACTATTGTTTCCTTGAATACGACTTATCTTGTCTTGCAGCGGATGGCGGGGCTGATGTCGAACCTTGACATCTCAGTGCTTCGTCCTGGTGTCGCTGTGGTTGCCCCTTTGCTCCGATGCCTCCAATGGGTTGCTTTGTAGTGCAAAGCCCTTGAGCCCTTTCCTGATCCTGTTACTGGGTGTAGTCCCTCTTGCTGTCCCTGGGTTCTCGTAGCTCGTTGCATTCAGGTACAACGACTCGAATTCGGCAGGCTGCCTTGCAGGGAGGTGTGACTTATTAACTCTTCTCCCACTAACAATATATGATCTGTCACATGCCGTCAGTGGCCGTGTGACACATCAAACATATACTGCGGGCTCACCACGCCCATGCAGTATGTCGCGGGCTCAACACGCCCCTGCGACGGGGTTCGGTGGGCTCAACACGCCCCTGCGGTCTGTCGCTGGCTCAGCACGAATATGCGACGGGGTACGGCGGGATCAACACGCCCTTGTGGTATGTCGCGGGCTCAGCACGCCCATGCGATAGGGTACGGCGGGCTCAACACGCCCTTGCCGTTACCGCGGGCTCAACACGTCCTTGGGGTAGGTCGGACCGCTGTAGTCCAACTGCCTATTCGGTGTTAAATGCTGCCTTATATAGGCCAGTTGGAGAGTTGGGATTGGTACTGTTTGCTTTTCTGGGTTTATTTGAATAAGATAAGCAATTTAGAACTGTTTACTTAAGACGAAGCGGCTCTTGTTGGGTCTATTAGTAACTAAATTCCTATACTTTGGTTGTCCTTTAAAAGACTTCGTTACAACCGTTTAAGATAAACCAAAACATTATAGCATCGTTTTAGGTACCCATTGTTGTTAGCCTTCATATTTCTATAATCTTCTCTTTATTGTATGAAACACT
Organism: Philaenus spumarius; assembly: GCA_018207615.1. NCBI lineage: Eukaryota > Metazoa > Arthropoda > Insecta > Hemiptera > Aphrophoridae > Philaenus > Philaenus spumarius. Next base: position 35,323 of record JAGFPH010004494.1, on the reverse strand, counting down.
CCCGTTCTTCATGAAAAAACTGTAAACCTACTGCGCAAGTGTCGGTATCAAGGTCACCGGTATCCTCACCACCCTAACTCGATTCAAGTGACTCTGATAAAATCAAAACTCTTGTCTTACTGAGCATGCGTGATGATACAAGTCACCGCTTCCCTACCACCTTTTGGATCCCTAATTTTACACCTTTATTATAATAACATTAAAAGTATGGAAACAGTAAATATTTGTATAAAAAACGGTCTAATAGAAAACGGCAATTGAAAGATTAAAAAGATGTGTGTATGTTGCCCTTCAAAAGAAGGGTGGTAAAAGAATTGAAGAAAAGGCGTGATGAACTTCCATCCTGACGGGGGTCCCACGACCGCACACATTAACTTTTTTTCTCGCCGAAAATTTTATTTTCATTAATGGTTTAACCATTGTCCGTTATGTCATTTTACTCACTTGTCCAATTAAAATGTCTATTACTAGAAGTCCACAAAAATATACATTTTGATATAGCGGACTTTTAGCAGGTAATGTTATTTCTAAAACAATTTCAGCTTACTGGTGGGTGTTTTTGCAGCACTCGTCATACAACAATGCATAAAAACGGTGGTAAAAACCTATCCACCCTTTAGATCTTTGCTCCTTAAGGAAACCCAATGAAACATCGACTTTGATTATTTTCATAGTAGCAATACAATTTCATACAATTTGTAACGCAGTTTTTGAGTTTAATCTGAATAAACACAACGACAGATAAGACCTTTTAATGGAAGAATATTTCGGACACACAAACAAATACACATGTAACCAAACAAACATACCAGACATACAGACACACAACCTTTTCCCTTAATAATATTGTAGTCTTTATTATACAAACAAAGAGATATTTCTGGCCGTAGTCGGTATTTTATAATTTCACATCAGTATCAACCAAACGTGGTGAGAATTAAATTTACGTTTTGGGAATTGTTTGCAATGTATTGCGGTCGTTTTGGCAAAACTTCAAACCAATGTTTTATAGCCTTCCGTATTAACTGTTGCTGGTTCCGTAACGGTTAGGCGGATGTAGATTTGGGGCATACGTCTCGACTGTTTGAAATGTTTCCAATTCTAGAAAAAATTTTCGACTAATGCAACTAACGGAACGTATTATTTAAAATTATTACTAAACAACTTAATTTTTTCGCTGCATGTTTTAAACATTTTAACATAAAGCAATGGTGCTTTTAAACCCCCTCATTTCGGTAATGGCAATACAGTATAGTGAATTTAACATTTTGTGCGATTGTCTTGCTTTTCAATTTTACTAAACTTAATGCCAATCAACATAACCAATGTCTAGTTAAAACACTTTAATTTACAGAATGAAACCTAAGTGTTAAGTCCTTTTCTAGAAATAGTTTTGTTCAAATTCAAATTTAAAATAAGTGTTTTACATATTATGCCGACAAATTAAATTATGATTTAAAAAATGGCATTGCTAAACAACACGTTTAGATGAAAAATATTAACAATTCTAGACATTGACATTAAAATAATAGGTAAAAACTTTTACTTTTATCATCGCTGATAATAATTCTTGGCATTTATAATCCAGAAATATTAAATACTTACAGTAGCATGGAACAATCAATAACATTTATCTTATATGTCTCATTTTTATCAACATTGCTCAATTTATCTAAGGTTGTTATATGTAACAGAAACTTATATGAAGTGTATTTTATAAAAACTTCAAATTCACACTGTATCTTAACAACATTCTAAATATTGCATCTAGCTATTACCTATCTATTTTGCGGTGGGCGCAATCTGATATTGTAATTGTTTAAGTTTTGTGGTTATAGTTATAGTTTATAGATTAATATTAGACAATTCAGGCAGGTTTATATTTTGATAATAAGTAAATATTGTAATATGGCTAATCGAGTCAACAGGTAAATGTAGGTTTTTATGGAAATGAATTATAGCCTATGTTACTCAGCTAAACTGTAGCTTTTTATTGGTAAAACTATTTTTGCAATTGGTTTGGTAGTTCCAGAGATTGCCCACTACATACAAACAAACAAAACATCATACTTTACCTCTTTATAATATTAGTATAAAGTACGGTACCTGGGCGACCAAGCATCACTCAGTACATTTTTTTTTAGGAAAATGTATGCAAATACGAATCACATACTGAATTTGTTTAAGTATTTTAGAAATAACAAATAATAATTGTCATCATTAAATAATTTATATTACCTTTATGGAAATATAAAGAATGCAGACACTGGTGAAAAGGGTTTTAGAACGGTTAATAACAACACAAAAAATTATGTTTTTAGTAATGTTTGTAATAATGTTAGTTACGTTTGGTGTTGAAATCAGTTGATAATGGAAATATTATAGGAAACAGCTGATTATTATAGTCAATAAACATATGTAATGATTTTAAACTTCATGAGCCCAATGTTAAAATTTTTCAATTTTTAAATGATTTGTTTAGAAAAATACGAGTTTTCCTGAGGTAGTGGTTTTCACCAGTCGATTTTTTAGACCCAAAAGCTTCTAATCCCAAACTTTCAGCAAAATCCTTCCGCTGGATCTCGAGATTGCTCGTACGTACAGACATTGCTCGTATTAGAGAGTAGGATAATATTAATATAAAAATGTAATTAGATTGGTTTTTTAATGTTTTAAATTTGTATTTACTGTTAAAACCATGGTAAGAGTTGGGTGACTGTTGCATTGTTGAGGAAGATATTTGCCGCTTATCTGGACAGAACTGCAACCTGCTACCAACAGTCGCGTACTATAAAAAGTAGCAAATCTCGATAAATCTTTTGAAAATCTTCAGAAATGAGGTATCGTTATTTTTGTTATAAAAATATCTAAAGAGATTACCCTTGACATGCACAGCTGTGATGTATTCTAGATGAAATATGATTCACTAATCCCTGTTGTTGTTTACTTTAAAAAACATATAGATTTCAGACAAAAGGAAAAGGATGGAAAGTTTAAACTACCAGAGACAAATGTATTATTTTATAGACTGTTGAAGCACTAACAATGTACACATTTTTCACAGCAATTTTTCTCACAACTTAACATATCTCTAATAATTAAATTATAATTCTATTTAAATCTATAACTATAAACAATTAAATCTGCGGTATGTTTAACAAAAGCTTCCATCCTCACTTGAGTTGAGATCTCCCTTTTTATTTCTATTTGACAATAACTGTTTCATAACCTTTAATTCCAACCAAGACGGAAGACATTGCACGCCAACATTCAACCCACGTGGTTCTTGTCTTGTAATATAAAAAATATAAATTTGACGTCCACACGAAGGCCGCAAAAACAATCCATTTATATTGAACTGTAGCCAGTACACGATCAAACTGGGAAGAAATCGTAAACATTTCATTTAAAACAGTTTCAGCTATTACACTCCGTTGCACTTATTTTATCAATACTATACTATACAGAAGAAAAGTTTGTTTTGGTTTAATTCAAAATCTATCCATCACATTTTGTTGAAACTTTTAATAATGTATGATGCATTGCCGCTTGGTTAGCATTGGCTAAGTGTAATAATGCTTTAACGAAATATGAATATACAGTGCTTGCAAAAAAAAAGAAAGGTTTTATAAATTATATACCTTGCACGGGTTAAATCATAAAACATAATCCAAACCAATATACGGAAATGTGTTGAAAATGAAAAGACCTAAAATTGTTAAAACATCTGTACACGGTGTTCATATATCAAAGTCCCTTTAACCCCATTTATTATTTTTTTTTTTTATTGCAAATACGTTAAGAAAACTTTCTAAATATCTTGTGTTGCATAAAATGAAACATTTTTTTGACATATTTGAACCCTTATGGTTTTGGGGAGTTTGAGTTTAGGAGTGGGTTAAAAATGTCAAATATTAAGGTAGCTCACGTAATACATAATTGAAAAGCTTATTAAAAGAGAAACAGAATAGCGCAAACTAGGAGCTTAGTATCTTGCATCGTTTCAAAGTAGAGATAATGTTATGGAAAATTATATTTTTATCGTAGCATCAAAGCAGGTTATCAATTTGTTAATATTAGGAATAAGTAGGTTGTGTGTTTTTTTCTCAGAACTTTGATTGTCCATGACTTTGAAAGCAAGATATTAGGCTTTACTTTGCTCAATTGTGTTTCTTTTTTAATCAGCTTTTCAATGGTGTGATACATGTCCTACCTTTATATTTTAAATTTGTAACCCCCTTGTCATAGCCCTCCAAAATCATAGATCGTCAGATATGACAAAAAATGTGACCTGTTACACAAGATATACAAAAAAGTAACAAAAATAATTAGAGGGGGGTTAAATGGACTTTATGAATACTCTGAATATATTTCTGTTTTATTACAAATCCAATTTTCAACTAACTTCAGGAACTAGGATAAAATAATAGGATGATAAGTAGTAATGTACGTACAAAAGCTAAATCCGCAAAGTACTAGTGGGTACTTTATTGGAGACAATTTTTTTGGTTGACAACACTAAAGATGTACTACTTTTAGTTAATTCGTCTGTTGCGAAAGCTCTTGAGTACAACTGGGACTTTTTATCAAAAGAAAGCACTCCTGGAGGTACTTGTCGAGACCGGCGTAAAAAGTGCTTTCATCAAAGTTTGCGGAATAACAAAGAGATCACTCACCGACAGTTTGGCTGAGGTTGCGGTCAAGGAAAGCGACAAGGCTAAATAGGTGTAAAGATTGAACACAGGTTGGCGTGAATAAAAATGTGGAGGCAGAAAAAGTAGTGGAGGAATGTCTGCAAAACCGAAAATGCAATAAAAATATAGCTGATAAACTTCAAACTGATTTGACCTTTTCCAACTTCCAGTGGGAAACATAATTTGTATTGCAGTCACCCGAATCTGTCAATGACACGATACCACTTTGTCAAAATTAGTGTCGTTTTTTTTTAAATATGCATTAACATTTGTTATCAAAATGAATCAAAAACTCCAGTTCTGAAGTGGTTACATATTCTTGTGCAACACATTCAGCATCATCATTGTGTGTAAAATAATAATGAATCAATTCAAATAATCGAATCTATCCACCAGTTAGATAAGATACAACTACAAAAAATAAAATAGTAATCAGAAATAGATTTCACATCACTCACCTAACTTGCACCAAGGTTATACAAGTTATCTTTGAGTGTGATATTTGGTCTACACGTGACAAGATAATCATACGAAAATAGAAAACATAACGTTAGTTATCGTTAGATCTTCGTCAAAGATGAATGTTCTAAGTTTTCTTCTATGCGCATCTGTGACTCTGTGTAGTGTCGGTAGTGAACGGATCCTCGCAGTGTTTCCTTTTTTTGGAAAAAGTCATTTTAATGTTTTCGAACCAGTGCTTGTAGAATTAGCAAAAAGAGGACATGAAGTGACAGTGATTAGTCAGTTCCCGAAAGCGAAACCATTGGATCGTTATGTAGATATAGATGTTAGAAGCATCGGTGGAAAAGAAATTCTTCTTGATTTGAAAGATGATATCGATAAGAAGAAAGGCGGCATGCTCAAAGAAATATTGGAAGGACTTGAGAAAATATTTGAAATAAAAGAGGTTCAAGATGTGTTAAATTCTACGCACAAATTCGACTTAGTCATGACTGAGTTGTTCATATCCGACATGTTCGTTGGGATTTCTCACAAGTTGAACGTACCTCTGGTTGAAATGGCATCGTCCCCTGTATTTCCGTGGTCTACGGATAGATTCGCCATTCCGGATAATCCGTCCTATATCCGCACGGTGACTTCCTCTGCCGGACCGATGACGTTTTTCGAAAGAGTAAAGAACACGTTCATGCTTGTAGCGATGAAATTATATTTCGCTTATTCGATATGTCCGAATGATGAGAGGGTTTCTAAAAAGTTTTTAGGGGACGATTCACCTTCTGTTAAGGAATTAATGAAGAAGGCTAGTTTGTATTTGGTGAATTCACATTTCAGTTTAAGCGGGGCTCGACCTTTACCTCCGCCAGTTGTTGAAATTGCAGGAGTCCATATTAAACCAGCGAAACCACTTCCTCAGGTAATGCAGGATAAGTTATTAGTTAGTGCATTTTGTGGTGAAAACCAAGTTGATTATCAGAGCCTGAAAAATAAAAGAAAGATCTAATGTTGCACAAACACTAACTCTCAAAACACCTACCAAAAATAAAATTTAACTCGGGCAATAGATACAAAATGAAAGATTACAGAGGTGTAAAGAGAAAAGCAAGGGACAACAACATTAACACCACACGACAACAAATGTATAACCATACAACTTGACCATTAAAATATAATATGAAACTTACAGGGTGAAGCAAGACCAATTATAACGTTTCAATTACTTCAGTATTTTAAACTCTGGTGGATCACAATTCCTACTCATATTATCCACGCTTATAAAACCTTATTGTATTTTACGGTAAATACACCACCGTTGACACTGGTAGATCATTATTCCGCATTGTAAAACATGTGTAAATATGGAGGTACCAATGCGGATACGAGTAACCAAACCAAATTTCTCGGCGACTAAT
>JAGFPH010004493.1:96910-118201 GCA_018207615.1 Philaenus spumarius | reverse complement strand
AGGAGTCGAAGGGGCCGACTCTGGTGACGTGGGGGGTGATGTGATAGGTACCCTCCACCTTGTAATACTTAATAATAATAATAATAATAATAATAATAATAATAATTTAATATAAAGTAATAGAATAGATTAGGTAGAGATGCAGGCTTATTATATTGCTGAGATCGAGGTTTAGAGTAAAGTAAGGGGGGGACCTTAGTTGGAAGCATCAAGATATGCAGTAGGCAGTCTGGGAGTAACAGCGTCCGTGAGTAAACTCATAAATGGGGGAATTATGCTTGCCTTTGCCTTGTGTGATTAGAGTTAGTTTAGTTTAGTACGGGACCAGTAGAGAGTTGATTTAATAAACAATGTTAAATCAACTACCCGTTTACCGCTTCTTTAATGAACCTTCTCACCACCACCCATCCTGACAACGCACGTACGTCCGCAAGAGGACAGAAGGCACAGCCCGACCAGGGAAAACGCCATCGCTGGAGGAGCCGGACGCAGGTGAGCCGGACTGGCAGCGAGGGTCCGTTACACATATATATACGAGTTTGAATGACACCTCAAAACGTTCTGGGGACCAAGATTGGTGCTCGTTGTCCACTCGCGAAGTCCACTGCAATAAGTGTACTGCAATAGCTCATCTATCCTGTGGAAATTCGCTAATAATTCTTTTAGGAGTTGGTAAGCTAAACATTGAATAATATGTTCTACTGACTTTCAGACGCTACACGTAAGTGAGACTTATTGTTAGGTCACAGTGAATTATTTTCATCCACGTCTCTTTTCCTCCTTGCGCCTATTTTCTCTGCTTTAAACGAAGCTAAGCAGTGTATAATCCGAAGCCTAGGTAAAAATCGCAGTCAGTTTTTTTGCTGCCAGCGGGACGAAGCAGAGCGTAAGCCGGGGTTGTTGTAGTGAGGTTGTTGGTCGGTCTACTGACGGGACACAACTCTCTGAGGAGGCACCTCCACCTAATGGGGCTGGAGAACAACCCATTATGTCGAAGGTGTGGAGAGAAGGAGGAAACCTCATTCCACGTTCTATGCGAATGTGATGCTCTCGCATCAATGAGGCAGAAATATCTGGGACAAGGATACCCTGACACCAGTTATATACGAGAGGAAGGACCCCACGGACTTCTTCGGTTTGCAAAAAGGGCGGGTTTGATGTGAGCTACTGCCTGGACATGGGGCACAGAGGACCTCATGGTTTAGGTGCAGTGGGTCCCGGTGGTGGATCACATAAACCCTCTATATAATAATAATAATAAGCCGGGGCTGTAGGCTGAGGTGCAAACAAATTCTGCTCATATATTTCGTACACGCAGCGCCTTCGCGAGTAGACCAATTTCCCAAATATTTGGTTGAAACCCTAAAACATATAATATTTATTTTGAAAATTCGCTCAACTAACGTCAGTGGTACAGCAGGTTCAGCTGTGTGATCGAATTGTTTGGATTTTAGCCGACAGTTTGTAGTTTTATACAGGCGACACCTTTACTAAATTTAGAAACATCAATAAAGAGTTTTTAGCATTGAAAACTTACTCCACAAAGTGGGTGGTTTCAATGTCTTTGTGTCATCACTCACTTTACTTTCATTTCATTGTTCTTTTTCTACAAACTTCCCGTATTCACTTTCATAAATTGCTTTAGATCCTTCAGGAAGTAACTCTTCGGTGATTCGTTTGGCTTCTAACAATATTTGCTGGTATTCTGCCATTAATAATACATTTTTTTATAACAACAACACTAAGACTATGACTAAAACATTCTAAGTATGACAAACGTTGACTCTCCTATTTCTTTTACTTACTGAATAGTTTTGATGAAGGTATACAACAGTTCTTTTTCAAAATTGGACAGACTAGTACAAAAATGAGTGATTTTACATGCACAATGCACTTACGGCTGTTTTGATGCATCGATTAAAATTAAATTTGTGTTAAGTTTAGTCTTAAGGGGGCGCTTCCCTGCCCGCCATATTGAATCTTATTCCCATAAGAGCAATGCTACAGAATAAGTCATTTTTTTCCGTTAATTCGTGGAATAAATTTAAAAATTTTGTTTCATTTTGAAGTACTGTCATATGCGGATGTTGATTGCCGAATACATTTTCAGAAACCGTTTTATTGTTTTCATAAACGTATGATATAAATAGTAAAAAATAGTAAACTTTATAATTTTTTTACTCAGTTGCAAAAAGAGATATTGCAAAAATCCTTAGCAATCAACACCCACAATCTATTTTACTTTAAGAAAAAAAATGCTACTTTCGTTTTTTAACAAAAACAGCACATAAATATGCTTAATAGTGAAGGTATGTTTTGGTTATTTAACATTGAAATTGGTACCCAATATCGTAGTTTTGAATGTGGAGAGCCGAGCCTTAATGCTAAAAAACGCTCTATGCAAAACTTTTCGCTTATCTCAATCCGTTTTTTAGATAAAAAGTGAAAAAAGGCGGTGTGTGAAAAACTAGGAACTTTCGGAAATTTGTATAGTAGTTGTTTGTGAGCTGTCTTTAGTCCAGAAACAATATCTAAAAGTATTGGTTGATAGTTCTGTTTTTACTTTCTCCACCCTATACGTAGTATATGGAGAAAGTATTGTTTTCGTAAAAATGTTCGAATTTAAATTTTCAGTTGAATTATCTGTGTTGGTGCTCCCAGAACCCCAACAAATTGTTTAGTGCAATTATCTGTGTTGGTGCTCCTTGAACCCAAAAATATTTTTAGTGGAATTTTTTGTTTTGGTGCTCCCTGAACCCAAAAAAGTGTTTTTAGAGTGGTGTCTGTCTGTCAGTCTGTCTGTATGTATACACGACCAGAGAGGACACTATTGGTCCGATTTTCATGAAATTTGGTATGTAGGTACTAAACCCTAATATCTCCAGGCGTTTTTTTCATTTTTTGGAATTTTGAATTTTTTAGGGTAATTTACCCCTAAAAACCCATAAAAAACGACAAAAATGCAAATTTCTCAAAAACGGCTCTAACGATTTTGATCAAATTTTCAGTATTTATAGTGCTTAAGATGCCAAACAAAATGACACCACTCGCTTTTATCAAAATTCCGGTGTTTTATAATTATGGGGAAATGTTTAAAAATAAACAAGTTTGTGTTGTCAATCTAGCATCGCGGCGGGGCCGCACGGGATAGCACCACGGTAGCGAGCACGGCCAGTAATTCAAATGTCGCGCGATCGAATCCCGCCTGGGACAATAATTTTTTTATACGATTGACGTAGGTAGAATATAATTTTTTTGTTTTGTTCTAAAAAGTAGTAAATAAAATGATTAAAAACAATATTATTTTGACTACAGTAAGTTGGGAGAAAGTTTGTTTCAGTTAACTGATACCTTTTATTTCATTTTTGGTTACTTACAAATAGGCTGTTTCATTTTCACGAACTAACGAATTCTCGAAATTTTGCCAAGGTATACTTATTATAGAATTTCGATAGGAAAGATTAGCTATTCCAGTGCAACTATGGTGGGACCTAAGATCGGGAGTGGTCAATGAGCACCGATCATGGTCTCCAGAAATATTTTTTTTGGGAAAAACTTTATATATATGTGTTCGCACTCTTAACGGCAGCATTTTTACGTCCGATTTATTCCAAATTTGTTACATACGTTGGTTCTCAGTCGAACGGACGAGTTCGTTTCGCCAATAAATCCAACAACCGGATGCAAGTTTTTTGAGACCAGAAGTAAAATTTTTCGTATCAGAATTAAAGGTTTTTTGGGTTTTATTTAAAATCGTAAATGTAGGAGATTATTCTGCTCATTTTTATTTTTTACACTTCCCTATAGCCCATCTGGTTCTTCCGAAATCGATCAAAACGTAGAATACCATAAAAGTACCCGTTTTAAATCCACGTGTGGGGATTTTACCGCGGGGCAGCTTCTGCTCCGAGGCCGAAACGAGTTTGTCCGCTGAGAGCGAAGCGAAGCAGTTCTTAATCCGAGGCGTCAAGGTCGATGTGCAAACTCGCAAATCGCAGTCCATAACCCGAAGCCGCAAGTTCGAGGTGAAAAATTGCAAAACGAGTTTTGTAGCTGGAGGCTTAAACCATACAACGTATAAATTTAATTTTAGAAATTCGCTCAACTCACGTCAGCGGTGATTGAATTATTTTTAAAAGAAAAGAAGCGGGTGGTACATATTGTTATTTAGAAAACTTCCCCTAGGCTGTTCTAATATTTTAAGATCTCACGTCTCTCGTTTCGCGGACAATGTAGGGGTGTAATAACACCTTTTGAAGTATTTCATAAATAATGAAGGGAGCTTCCAATTTATTTATTACCTGAAGCGTATTTTGTAAGCGATATACTTTAACGGAGATACTTAAGAAAACTCAATAAGAGCTTGAAGAACGGTTCCGTAGATCTTTTCGACTCGACGAAATTAAAGTAATTCTATCGCGCAGCTGAACCGTTGAGCGAATTTTCAAAATTATGTTTTAGGGTGTCAAGCAACTCTTTGGGAAATTGGTATACTCACGAAGGTACTGAACGAAATATATTAGTAGAATTATTGTTTGCACCTTATAGGCCAGTCGGTAGAGGTAAATTTAGACCAAAAGTTCCAGTAATTTGCAATACGGCTGATTTTTTTTTATAAGTACATTAAAGTATGTAGATTAACATAAAAAAAAGTTTACCAGTCTATCGATTTCCTTAAGTCGAAAAAAAATCGATTATCATTTTTTTTTTCGATTATCCTTAATATTTTGAGCTATGACGAAGATAGAGAAAAATAAAAAATACCACCCTGTAGGGGAGGTATTTTCCAATAAAAAAAGGTCATATGTATTTATTTCCTCCGAGCAATGGTTTGTCTGGATAAAATTCGATAATGCAGGTATGTATTTTGCAGCAGGGGAAATCACTAAAAGGGGACATCTTATTCATATATAAAGCGTTGGCTCATTCTAAATTGGCCAAATTTTAATATATCGAATTGAAACTTGACGTAGGAGTTAAAATATATATTTTAAACATTTAAGCTGAGTCTCAGCTTGTTATCTTGAAAATGACCCGATCTAGAGCCACTTGACTCATCAATGCGTTTCTCGATTTTAGGATTACCGGACCTACGAACTAATTTTAAACAGCTCCAGTTTAGAAAATTTTCAAAATATCAACCTGAAAGTTTTTTTAAAAGTTAAATATATAGATTCAAACAAGTTCAAGGAGTATAAACCTTTTTCATTATTTACTTTTAAAAGCACAAGTAAATTAAAAAAGTATAATTTTAGACCTTTTTGGATTTTTCATAAAAACGCTTGAGTTAATCGGCTGCAGATTAGTAAATTTTTTAAATATAGTTTTTAAAATAAGTATAGCAAAAAAATTGTGTTTTTAACTTCTGTACCAATTTTTAAATCAATATGTTCAAAAATGTCGAAAATGGAGTCGTTGAATCCAAAGGTGTTATAGTTAAAACGAGATAGGTAAAACAGAAGACCATTTTCAAGCGCCTCGTTTTTAAAAATAACATGAAAAAAATCGTTCATACTTACTAAGAATATTTATACTGGTGTACTCAACTTGTAAAACAAATTTGATGTTGATATTCCAAAAATTGACGAAACTGGAATAGATTGAAATTAGTTCGTGAGTCCGGTACTCCTAAAATCGATAATCGAAATCGACTCCTAGATCGGGTCATTTTCAAGATAACAAGCTGATACTCAGCATAAATGTTTAAAATATATATTTTAACTCCTATGTCAAGTTTCAATTTGATATATTAAAATTCGGCCAATTTAGAATGAGCCAACGCTTCATATATGAATAAGATGTCCCCTTTTAGTGATTTCCCCTGCTGCAAAATACATACCTGCATTATCGAATTTTTTCCAGACAAACCATTGCTCGGACGAAATAAATACATATGATCTTTTTTGTTGAAAAATACCCCTCCTACACGGTGGTATTTTTTATTTTCCTCTATCTTCATCCCAGCTCAAAATATTAAGGATAATCGAAAAAACAAATGATAATCGATTTTTTTTCGACTTTGGGAAATCGATAGACTGGTAAACTTTTTTTATGTTAATCTACATACTTTAATCTTATATATTAAAAAAATTCTGTTTTTCTTTTCCGAGTCCGTTCGGCTCTTCTACCCGACCGATTTTCATAATTGAGGTCTTAAATTAAAGGTATGCACGCCCAGATTTGCCATCAAGCATTACAAATCATGTATCTTTCGCCTTACAAACGTTATAATCAAATGCAAATTTCTGCTGTGTATTCCTTATGAGGGGTTTTTTTTGGTTCTTTGTCCACTTTGCGTTCGTATACCGTCCATCCGATTGCTTTGAAATTTTGCATAGTAACACAGGTTAACCCTGGGATTGTTTTAGGCCATTTACCGAAGTCCTAAGACATTAGGGCTACGCCCCAGTGGCCCTCAAAGTTTCAATGTTAATCTTATGGAAGAAAGATTTCTATTGATTTTATCAGGGACACAAAAACAGCTGTTCGTATGAAAAGCTTAAAACAGCTGATTTTGATCAACAACTGATTTGGATCAAATCAGTATCAAATGTAGTATTACCTTTTTGAGGTTACATTGACAAACTAAAAACAAACACAAACAAAAATCAACGAAAAATGCTAACTATATTTTAATTCAATTCAAACATTGATTGTTACAAACCTATTATATATAAAACAGCTGATTTGGATCAAAAACTGAACATAATCATTCACAGATATGTCAAGTCTTATATATTATCATCCGTTCAGCCGCTATTCACCCGAGAAGGAGCTCCGGTATACAATCCTTCAAATTTCCCATGTTAATCTTATGGAGATAATGTTTAATGAGTTTGAGTCAGCTGCCAAATAAAACAGCTAATTTATGCTCGGTCACCTATGTACAAACGAGCAAAAGATTAACGAGATTCTTTATCGAATTTTCCACCTGCGAGCGAAGCGAAGCAGCCATCTGAGGCCGAAGGCCGAGCCGGTGTTGGGACGCGGAGCGTCCAGGGGCAGAGCCCCTAGTGTACTTATAAAAAAAATTCAGCCGTATTGCAAATTACTGGTAGTTGTAACCTATACCGACTGGGCTATTAGCCTCGAGACTCGGCTCACGAGTTACCACATCGACCTTGCGGGCTCGGATTATGGATTGATTCGCTTCTTCAGTTAGCATCGCGGCTGACGGCCTCGGATCTAAAGCTACCCTGTTATTTTACGTTTTATATATTTTGTTGGAACTAGACGAGCTGTAAGGTCCTCTAAAACAACAAAACGTACAGAATAATCTCCTATATTAATTTATAATGGACTCTGGTTAATCGACGCCAAACGTGAGAGTGATTAACAACATTTAAAATTCTAACATTATAACACTGAAATACCCATAAACACGTTCTCTGCTAAGGACGCACATGTGAGCTTGACACTGAATACTATGAGAAGCGGCCGACGCACAGTGCACTGCACGTTAACCCCTATATTGGTAGTATTTTCAATACACAATTCATTGCGTGATTCGCACTCCAGCCCCCGTATTGCGAGTATTTCAATACACAGTGCATTTCATGCTTCGTACGCCAACCCCCGTATTGGGAGTTCATATTTTCAATACACAATGCATTGTGTGCTTCGCACGCCAACCCCCGTATTGGGAGTACTTTCAGTACACAGTGCATTGCGTGTATTGGGAGTATTTTCAATATAAAATGCATTGCGTGCTTCGCACGCCAACCCCCGTATTGGGAGTATTTTCAATATAGAATGCATTGCGTGATTCGCATACCAACCAGCGTATTGGGAGTATTTTCAATACACAATGCATTGCGTGCTTCACACGCCAACCCCCGTATTGGGAGGATTTTCAGTACAACAGTGCATTGCGTGCTTCGCACTCCAACCCCCGTATTGGGAGTATTTCAATACACAGTGCATTTCGCGCTTCGTATGCCAACCCCCGTATTGGGAGTACATATTTTCAATACACAATGCATTGCGTGCTTCACACGCCAACCCCCGTTATTGGGAGTATTTTCAGTACACAATGCATTGCGTTTATTGGGAGTATTTTCAATATAGAATTCATTGCGTGCTTCACACGCCAACCCCCATATTGAGAATGTTTTCAATACACAATGCATTGCGTGCTTCTCACGCTAACCCCCGTATTGGGAGTATTGTCAATATACAATGCATTGCGTGCTTCCCACGCCAATTTTAAGCCTAGTGCTATGGACGCCAATTATGAAAATTGCCAGAATTTAAAAATTTTTTATTTTGGAAGCACCTTTTGGGCGGGAAAGATGTTTTCGATTTTTTCAATTTCTTCATTTTCCCACTTTGAGCGCATTTAGTAAGAAAGCGGTAAGAGATAGCACAAAATGTTAAATACAAAAGTTGTAGAAAATTAAATTTCAAATAAGAGATTTTCCGTCAGATTCAAGATCCAATCATCCATTTAGCCACAATTCATCCGAGAAGGGAGGCTCCGCCCAACGTCCTTAAAGCTAGACGATTTCACCGATTCACTGACATTAATTATTAGGCACTTCCCGTAATCGGACCCCCATCAACCTTATACTTGAATTAAAGCTCTATAAACTATTGCTTATAGTTAACATTTTTTAATTTTGGAAGCACCTTTTGGGCGGAAAAGATTTTTAAATTTTTCTTTTTTTTTTACTTTGATTGCGTTTTGTAAGAAAACGGTGAGATAGAAAAAAGTGTGAAATACAAAAGTTGTAGAAAATTTAATTTCAAACTAACGATTTTCCATCAAATTTAAGATATAATCATCCGTTCAGCCGCTATTCACCCGAGAATGAGCTCCGGCACACAATCTTTCAAATTTCCCATGTTAATCTTATGGAAATAATGTTTAATGAGTTTGAGTCAGTTGCCAAATAAACAGCTGATTTATGCTAGGTCATCTATGTAGAAACGAGCCAAAGATTAACGAGATTCTTTAGCGAATTTTCCAACTGCGAGCGAAGCGAAGCAGCCATCAGAGGCCGAAGGGTGAGGCGGGGTTGGGACTCGAAGCGTCCAGGGGCAGAGCCCCTAGTTTATGATATAAATATAAAAAAATAAAGATCAGCTCCTAGCATAGGAAATACGAAATTTGCATAGCAGTGAACGTGTTAAAGAAACGGCTTAATCTACTCAGTACATATTATGTAGCTTTCAACCATAGTCAGAAACAATGCGTGTTGAATTACGCCCGCTCCTGTCCATTAGGCTTTGTGTAATTTCAATTTAATCTTTAGCATGGCTATGACGTGTAATTAATAATAATACTACGGCTATATTTAAAAAGGGAGGCGTGGACATAATCTCCCTCCTGCAAGAGTTTCGGCTTGTTATTTAATTTCGTTTAGCGTGATATTAATTCAAAACTCGGGGTTTTTGTTATGATTTATATGGTTTGTTTGATTTGACACATGGCCCAGACACGTTGCATGCATTGTTGAGGAAAGAATTCCTTCGTGCTTATAATTTGTTCACAATTTTATGTATTAACTTTATTCCTATACTATACTATGAAAAGTAAGTTTTAACTGAAAACTACTTATTAGATTGGTACTAGTGTAGATGAGTGTGACCATGAATTTGAACGGGAACAAACAAAACTTAAATTTTCCGTTTAAATGTAACTAAGGGCTCTGCCCTTGGACGCTCGGCCCCCAACCCCGCCTCGCCCTTTAGTCTCAGATAGCTGCTTCGCTTCGCTCGCAGTTGGAAAATTCGCTAAAGAATCTCGTTAATCTTTGGCTCGTTTGTACATTGGTTTGTAAAATTATGAAACCAGGCTTAAATATATTAACAGTAATTACAAGATTAATTATAACCTCAAATACATGCTTTAGAAATGTGAGAGGCTTTCATTACGATTTTAGTCCTAGTTCTACTATCTTCTGTCAACTAAAGTTTTGAAACCAGGCCTAAAAATACAGTAGTAAACATAACCTCAATACTATATTTCAGAAATGGGCCAGGCCTATATTACAAAATTGACTATTAGAATTTATCAATTTTTGCCAAGTTTACTTTTTTTTGACAAAATAAATTTTTAAATCAGGCCCAATTTATTCTAATTCTAACGTGCTAAAACAGTATAAATTAGCTGGGATTTTTTAACAGTAATTAAAAACTATCCAATGAACAGCTGATTTTGGATAGTACTCAATCTCATGGCTTGTTTATAAGCAGCTGTTTTGAACGCTTTATTTACTATTTCGTTGTTATTTTGTAACCAACATGGCAACCCATAAGACCCTATGTTAAAATTTTTCAACTTTTAAATTAGTTTTTTCAAAAAATTACGTTTTTACACGAAATACAACTATATGGGTGTACTTAAAAATCAAAACTACACCTAACTACAAAATTTCTTTGAATTCGTTAGAGCCGTTTTCGAGATCCGCGTCAGATACAAAGATCCAAGAATTGCTCATTTAAAGTAATAGGATGAAACTATACACTTCAGTGATTACGGCAAATCAAATAGGCTATTGGTATATAAAATAAGTATAAAAGAACATACCATATGTTGAACAGGTGAATTAATATTATAGCAAACTTTCTCCCATCTTGCTAAGCCGATAGATAGCAAGATTTGTACACAGTTGCCAGACTTTTCGGAAGTAAACAGTGCTACCAACTTATACAGAGTGTACGAAAAAAAACTTCAATAATTCAGTATATATGATTGTACACGTCAAAATAAATCAAAAGGTTCCTATGAAGGTTCTCTAAATGCTTAGTTGTCCGTCTATCTGTCTGGTGGTTTTTAAATACAAAATTATTATTTAAAACCACTGACAATACAGAGATGACACTTTGCGTGTAATTTGTCCTTATAAAAACGTATTTAGGAATATCTTGTAACTTTTCAAAATGGCGTACATTCAAAGTTTTCAAATTAAAGAACATAAAAACGGGCGTATCCACTAAAATTTACAAAGAATAACCTTTTTTGAGCATATTTTATGTTCAACAAAAAATGCCTGTTTTCGCCGATTTGCCCAAGAAATCGGACGAAAAATAACGGAGTAGCTTAACGAAACAGTTCAAAATATGTAAGAGACAAAACTTCCACACAATATCATTATAGACTAGCAGAAATCCCACCACTTTATATGATCACGTTGTTCTGCATGGTTACTATTACATTTTAGAACCCTTTACTGATTTGTCAAACACATAAACGTGGGTGTGAGGATGTGTGTGTTTATGACTGCGGTACGTTGCATTATTTTTCATATGTTTTTTATTTTTTTAGTAATCTGATATTATTTTTAAGCATTTATTAAGTTTCTTCTTATCCCAATATATTCTTAATTCCGGAAGTGATTGTTTTATTTTTAAATTTTATGACTGTATCACATTCTGGCCAGTTGTCAGTCTCTCTCCAACTTGTAAACTAGACGCTTGCCATCAATTGCGTGTGCTTAGTGTATGGATTGTGTTGTGTCTGTGGTTGGTGTGTTTGACTTCTCAGTCTTAGCTCTGAGATCCATCATGTAGATATTTAAGGTTAGTAATAATTTGTAGTTTTACTTTGTTCACCCTTACATAGGCCTAGTTGCCTGGGTTTATGTACCGTTAGTTTTAGTCACTTGAGAATGGGAATTGATTTGTATTCCAGAAACGTCGTGTTTGATTATTTAACACACAAATGATGGCAAATGTCCGAACAAGTAATTATAATAAAATTCAACATCCATGATTAACAAACAATAACTTCAAACAGAGAATATCACATTCTGTTATTGTTTTGAATTTAGCGAATTTCAGTAGGAAAGATGAGCTATTGTAGTGACTCCATGGTGAGAACTAAGGCCTGAAGTGGTCCACGAGCACCTATCATGGTCCCAGAACAAGTTTTGGGGTGTTATTAAACACCATATATAGCCTATATGTGTGTATAGACCTACTGTAACGACTGGGGTATACTGTATTCGTTGTGTAATGTGGGGGTGAATGAAGATGTTTACCATTTTGTGGCAGAATGCCCGATATTGATTCAATATAGACTATCTTATCTGGGTAAAGAAAGATTATCTGTGTCAGAGTTCAAGGACTTTATGAATGGTCAGGATTGGGGTGTATTGTGTAAATATCTTAGACAAGCATGGCATTATAGATAGACAGTAATAAAAGAATTAAAGTTTTGAAAATATTTTTAGATTATGCTGATCTTTGTTTTTACTAGTAGTTCTGTGAACAGTAGACCTCGCTCGTTGAAATAACAAATGTTAGGTTAAAAATAGTGTGCCAGTAAGGAAGTAAGCAGAAGGTTTAGCCAGTGAAACATTATTTTGAAATTCCCGCGACTGCATAGTTGTCGTTTTTTTTCCTTGAGCTTTAACTGCTAAAGATTTTATTTTAGGGGGCATTGTGTTTTATTTAGGTTAATAATGCGTAAGGTAGCTAAAAATATCGCGTTGTATTAAATATCGCGGAAAACATAGAATTAAATACTTAAATAACTAAAACTTAACAATGTATTTACAGTTCCATATCATATTCCAATATTAGAAATAATGAAAACAAACGATGATCGTCATGACTGACGCTCATTTTCCAACGGTCATTTTTTGTATGTTTATCACCAAGAGGTTTCATTTGTTTCATCTCATTTTGTAATTCAAGTAAGTTAAGTCAAATACTTTTATGAAATAATCATTTACAGGTATACAGTTCAATTCTTTGATTTATTCTCTACACTTTCTTATAATAATATGTCATTTTTGGGCAAAGGATATATTCCTAAATTACTATTCAAAATAGGCCTAGTTTTGGTAGCAGTCTTGTAGTAGGAACATAACAACTGGTGTTTTCAAAATAAGAAATTTGAAATTGATAAATATTTTTATACAGTTCTATTTAGAACTAAATTACGAAACCTTTTTACGTTTGTGAAAAAAATTTCAAAAAATGTGTACTAATTTTTATGTAGGCCTAAAGTTGAACATTTTCCTTTCGTTACTGAACATGCTTGTTTCTTGAGCTAATAACTTTGTTCATTTTACTTCAATCATTTTTTTACTGTTATATATGAATTCTTTGAACCTTTATCTACAAAAAAGCTATGGAACACATTTAAATTTTTTTTAGAATAAACGTTTAAAAAATGGTTGAAATACAAAAACTTGGACGATTTTTAACAAATTCGAAGTTTACGGCCATTTGAATACATGGCTCGGCCTAGGAATAAGGAACATCCATGCAAAAAATCATCAAAATCGGTCAAGGCGTTTGGCCGTAATCGTGAGACAGACACACAGACACACAGACGAAATGCCGAACGGTCGAGTTAAAACTGAGTAGACCAATTATAGTTGTTGCCTTGGTGAGTAGACCAATTTCCCAAATAGTTGGTAGAAACCCTAAAACATATAAATTGAATTTTGGAAATTCGCTCAACTCATTTAAAGTAGAAGTCTTCATGAAATTTAAATATGTTTTTTTCCATAGATGATAGTAGCTTTAAAACTGGTCTTGCAAGGCCTAAATGAGGTACCTACATGTTCTTCGTGCGATAGTTTTTTTTCTTCTCTTTGTAAGTTTTGTACTTGCTGTATATGTTTTTGCTTCAGTTACTTGTGTTTAAGTTTAAAGCGTGTACTTATTAAATAAATTAGTGTATATTTTATTGTTATTCTTGTAAAAGTGACAAGTTTTGTCTATACAAAGGAAATAAATAAATAAAGGAATGAGGGTTGTCTGCTGCTATGTTTTTTTTTTGTGGAACGTATTAAGTTCGCCAAATGTTTGGTGTGCTTATTCCCCAGCCTCATGTTTCACAGAATAACAGATCCTTCTGAATGCCTCCCTCTACTACGAGAACATGTACAACTTACCACCCCCCGCGTATGACCATTAGGGTGTTTTAATTTAAACTTTATCCTCAGCATGTTTTTGACAAGCAATTAATCAAATGTTTGCGAATATATATAAATTGGAAGCTTAGGAACAACCTGACTTTCAGAAGCTGTCTAATTTTCTCCAGAATACGTTTTATTCTAACAAAAGTTTTAGTAAAGCAATTCAGTTTATACATCTAGTGTAATATACTTTAATCTTAACACTGTATGCAGATGATTAATGTTCTTTTTTCACAATGTCAACTTAGGTTGGTATTCATAGTCGTTTCTTAAGGTAGCCTTAAGGCAAGGAGGAGTTTACTAGGCTTTAATGTATGATTTTTGAATGTAGAGTCAAACCTTAAGTATAGATTTTAAGTAAACCTTAAAACCTTTTTTAAAGTCACCTAAAGGCTGCATTAGGTTCATTTGCTATGCAGAGTCGCTCCTTTTCATTAAGCAGACCTAAAGGTACCTTCGAATTCGTAATTTTCTCAAGGTAGCTACCAACTTACGCCAAAGGTTAAATTTAGCGAGTTCATAACTGATTCTAATGACACACAAAATGACTAATTATGAAGATTTTTTTTTTTAATTTATTGATTTTGCATGTGATTTTGGAAGGATCCCTAAATGGTATATTTGGGATTACGATAATCCATTCGAAAAATATTTTAAATGGCAATTTTCAAAGGACGTAGTAAAAAATGTTATTGGCCTATTGGTACCAGATAAATTATAGTAAAAGTGGATTACTAATATCCCATATTCATACAATATTGATAGCATTGTGTTTTTATGCCATGAGAAATTTTTAGGAAAACAATTAACTAGTCTGTCGCCATATTTTTTGTAATTAATCTAGTAGGTATTACCGTAGGCTACTGAACAAAATTTATTGATAAAACAATTTAATAGATTGAGTTTGTTTTGGAAAGGCCTTACGGTTCAAATAATTGTGGCAATACATATTTTAACTTAATCATACAGTTAATAATGATATCTGATTAATGAAAATAATGAAAGCGATCAGTAAGCGCATAACCTCAAAACGTATACTGTACTGCAAAACTATTCCGTTGGATGGCAATCAGAGTAAATTTAAAATAATAAAGGCTATTTTATTAGTTTATCGATGTCCTTGCATAATTAAATATTGCAATAGCTAAAAGTAAATACTGAGCTATGCATAAACTAGGCTTGTACCAATTTCATAATTGATGTAATCGTTAGTTTGTTTAGTTGAGAGGAAGTAAGACCATTTTCGGCTTATAAGCCTATATCTGAATGATTTGAAGCAAGGTGTTTATAAAACAGTTTGTATAAATTCGTGAATTTATTTAGCAGCTGATTTTGTAGTTGCTAAAGTTGTACCAACTGTTGGACGTACGTGCCGACAATGTTAAAGTAAGAAATCAAGAGTGTAATGAACGATTTCTGTTTAAGTTAATAAATTACTAAATAAATGCATTTTAAATGTTTTAACAAGTTAAATTAAACAATGATAGCTTTATTTATATTTAATTAAATATTCGTTCTTTAGGTATTTACTTTTGTAAAATTGGTACAGGTGTTTTCTACACTGACTTTAGGTCTCCTTAAATGTAGCCTCATCTAAGGCCACCTTTAATAATAAACGTCTATGATTTGAAAACTATTTGTAAGGTCTCTTTAAGGTATGATTCGACCTTACGGTTTTCTTTTATGAGGGAGCTTTAAGGCTTCCTTAAGGAACGACTATATGAATACCAGCCTAACTGAACGAATGCGTCAGCTGATTTTTATTTTCTTAGTACAGTAAGGAACGGATTTTAAATAGCTTTTTAAATAAATGCATTTTAAATGCTATAACAAGTTAAATTACACAAGAATAGCTTTATTTATATTTAATGAAATATTCGTTCTAGATGTAACTTTTGTAAAATTTGTACACGTGTCTTCTACACTTTAGGTCTTCTTAAATGTAGCATCATCTAAGGCCTTAAATAAACGCCTATGAATTGAAAACTATTTGTAAAGCCTCTTTAAGGTATGATTCGACCTTACGGTTTTCTTACATGAGGGAGCTTTAAGGCTACCTTAAGAAACGCCTATGAATACAGATAGTGCCAAGTAGCGTGAAGCGTCACTTGAGTATGCGCTATAACGTCTTACCCTCTCCTACTCGACTGTGAGTCTTCAGTACAGTCACCACCAAAAAGTGTTGATATACAATCAACACGACTACATAGCTGACATGAATTAGATAGGGCAGGCGGCTCTGACTGTACTCCGCCACGAGAGGGGAAATGTGGTGGGAGCCGGCGTAGGAGACTTGCACACCCCCTCTTCGCGCTCCATCCTAATTGGCGCTATCTGTACCAGCCTAAGTCATCGAATGCGTCAGTTGATTTTTATTTTCTTAGTACAGTAATGAACGGGTTTTAAGTTGCTTCTTTGATGTATCACATGCCATATGTATTGCACATTTTTGAGATGGGGGTTGGGTTGTTATCGGATTTTATAAATAGGTTTTCTAAGGTCCCTCCTGACGATGACTAACTGATCCGAGATCAGATTTTGCATATTTATCTCTTTTCGTTATTTAAGTAATATAGGTGGTAAGTTGTATGCTAGACTGCGATTGTATTAATTATCGTGTTGATGCGTTGTTATTAATATTGGCAAAACGTTTGTGTTGGAATTTGGTACGGAATCCTTGGTTCTCTGGTTTATTCTCAGCAAAAGTGCTTAATTTCTAAAATTTTAGGTGCCGGAACGCATACCCACACATTTAATCCACACATGATTATCAAATATAAGCCCCCCCCCCTAAAACTTCCGATTTTTTAAAACTTGTAATAAAAGTTACAATGAGGAATCATGTTTTACCAAATATGAAAAAACGGTGAAATTTTTAAAACTTTTTATTTATTTAAGGTACTCACAAATGAAGACAAATCGTATCAAATTTACTTCAACCATTCACTTAAAAAAAAACTGTCTTGAGTCGGAATGAGGAAAAACACTTCCAAAGTACAATGTTATCTTCATCTTAAACTTTCTCACTTCGTCTTTTCGACTGGGAATCAATTGCAGAGTGGCGCCCCTTCACCAGCCAAGACTTTACATGGCGCTCAGGCTCATATCTGGCCACAGGAGGTCCCAGAAGCCTGATGCGCAGCAAGTCACAAATAGTTGTGATGTACAGTGAGGACCTCAGTGGCGTCATAATCAAGTTAATTGCAGAAAAAGCCACGTTCACAGTCAGCACTGGACACTGGACAGTCTGCGTACTGGTGGTGCGACCAACTCTGTACGTGTGTGAGAGAGAGGGGTGGAGATAGAGTGAGAGCCAACCACATCACATTAGATGTCCACCCGTTGTCGGTGCCGGCGCAGCGCCGAATTAAAGTATAAAATTTTCCCTGAGGCCTGGACTACACGAGTGTACAAAACGCCGCCGATCGTCTGCTTCCTTTTTCAGTACCAATAGCTTCATATTATGAGGCCTACACGAGCGTTTTGTCTGCCTAGTGAACACGCGAAATTCGAGCGTTTGGCAGATCGTTTTGTCTGCCTAGTGAAGACGCGAAATTCGAGCGTTTGGCAGATCGTATGCCTCTGGATGCGTAAAATACGCGCGCGGATCATCGCCTTGCCAGACTACACGTAGAGGCAACGTGTGTTTCTCCCGCGCTTTGGTACCTCCCCCCCTCACTGGAGTGTTTTCTATGTTTAGCCAACTTACCTCAGAGTCAGAGTTAGTCTTTCGACTAACTCAATACTTCTCCTCATAACTGTTTTTTCACTATTAACTCACTGGTCAAACCAAACAGTTCGTAAAACGACTCCACTGACATACGATATAATTGAATAAATTTCTCTGGGTACATTCTATGGGTATTAAACATTATTTGAAACGGGAACCGGAGTTTTGCCTACGGGTGTCAGTTAGATGGGGGGGGGATGCCGTCGGCAACCTCTTGGTGCGGAGATTTGCCTACGGTGGGGGCGGGAGAAAGAGAGTGTGAGGGAGGGATAGAGACACCGTTTCTTGTAGTGATTATTAAAGAGCATCCACCTTTCTCGTAATTATAATACGACGAAATATTATAATTATACAAATATTATAATCATACTGTTATCGGCAAAATACTGTGACTAAACAGTTTATGTAAGTCCTCTAGTTTTTTTTTATTCTAATTATATAAAGTGATAATACGACGAAATATTACAATTATATAAATATTATAATCATACTGTTATCGGCAAAATACTGTGACTAAACAGTTTAGGTAAGTCCTCTAGTTTTTTTTAATTCTAATTATATAAAGTGATAATACGGTACCTGTAAAGTGATAATTTTTGTACCTGGCAGAATTCTTTCTTTTATAATCGCTAGAAGAGTCTCTTTGTCTCTCTTCTCTACAGGAATCTCTCTCTCTTCCCCTCCCCCTCTCGCGCCCACCCCCAACCGTAGGCAAAACTCCGCAGTATGAGGAATTCGCGGATGGGGACCCTTTCTACCTGATACCCGTAGGCAAAACTCCTACACTCATTTGAAACTGCCCTGTTACCAAACTGCTTGATAATGTTGGGTGTGACCACCAATGCCTCTTTGCACGACGTTTCTTTTTAAAACAGTCATAAACATAAGCATACCAGCAACACATCCGACCTGAATCGAGTCCCATATTGGAACTTGATAGATTAAAACAATGGTCCAAATTTGCGGTCACATTGCGCGCGGACAATCGGCGGCGTTTTATACGTTAGTGTAGTCAAAACATCGCGTCCAATCCGCCGCTGATTGTCGGCTTTATGTAGCCCATCACGTTTTGCCGCTTACTATCGGCGGCGTTTCGTACGCTCGCCTGAGAGGTGTCGGAACGCCGTTCTGGCGCGTTTCGGCCGAAATTAAGCACTGCTCAGTAATATAAACTGAGAAATCTGCATTTAATTAAGAGTGATGACAGTTTTTTGATGAAACTCCTTGTAGTGATATTGACTATTGGCGGTTTAATTCCGAACGTTCCGTTGTGACTAATTTGTTAAACCACCGGAAACAACAGTTTCCAAGTACATAAATTGAATAATTGTTGATTAACAGACCCGCTGGCCGTAAATCTTTTGACCCGTGCGTCTTTCCATTTGCTTCGCTCCGCTACTTCCATGATTTACAACGCTTGTTAATTAATTAAAGAAACTGGGATCGGGGTTTTTCGCTCTTGTGCTCTTAGGAAATTGAATTTCACCAGTCGAATGATTTACAGATCCGAGCCTCCCTTTCCTTGTTCAGAATTTCAAGCTTCGATGCATCTTGGCCTTTTATCTTTCTATCTGCAGTAGTCGCTTACTTCATTCGTTACATGTTGTGTACTAATTTACTGTATAATATATAATATGTTGCGTGGTGCAAGGTTTTTCCTAGTTATTAGGTCTCGTGTAGGCATATATTTTTATTACTTTATATTTAATTTTCTTCAAGCGAAATGATTTTATATGGGCTTGGGTAAAATAGTGTATGTACAAGCTTCTTTACAGTACTTGAGTAATCCTTTTCCTCAGGACGAAGAGAGAGAGAGTAGATGCTACATTCACCGTCGCCCGCGTGTCCAAAGCCTCGACCCCTCCATATATTATGTGATCGGTTCACCGGAATTGCGCCGCCACCGACATCTACCCCCCAAAACGCACCGGGATTGTGCCGCTGCGGCTTTTCCTTTGTAACTATATTTCTGAGAAACTGTACCATTCATATGTTATGCCATATGATGTGTCATACTTAAAAAAGGTACTCCAAAAATTCAAGATGTGATTCTACACATGAAATCAACAAACAAGGTTAGGTTAGGTTATTCGCTTACAATAGTTTACCTTATTCAACTTGTTACGATTCTTTCGCCGTATACCTACAGCAATAATTCATTTCCGCTATACTCTTCCTTCTTTAAACCCGTCATATTTTGTTCAAAACAATGCTATTATTGTGAAACCGACCGCATACCTGGGCTAGCCGGGCGGCGCAATCCCGGTGCATGCCTCCTTTTCCGACCCTGTAATTAGGACTACATTTTCGGCGCAATCCCGGGTTACCCTATGTGATATATATGTTACCGAGATTACCCGAGAGTTGAGGCGGACTTGCCCGAAGCCGGAATTGCTGGAAGCCGAAAAAGAATTACGCGTCTCGCGTTATACGACCAGCCCGATTCACTTCTGAGGATTTCTCGTTCTCCGGCAAGCGGACACATTAAACTACCTTAAACATTACGGTTGGGTGTAGAGGTGTGGAGAGGGAGACATGGGGGGGGGGGGCGTAGAGAGATATATATATTAATCGATTTAAACTCTTTTAGGGGCTGAGTTAGGTCCATCAGGTCCTATCTTCCACCTAACTCATACACAATTAACATTTCTAGATACTTATACAATAAACTAAAGCCTAGTACCCTACTAAACAGAAATTAGTTCATCTATAAAAAAAGCAGTTGTGCGTCTGCCGACAGAAGTGAAAACTGTCATGAATATAAATCGTTGGTTATATTGGTTTAAGCCGTAATTTGATTATTTTAGAGGTGCATTAATTTAACACAACGTACAAAATGAGGAAGCACAATGTTCATTTCATCGGTAGCGTTGCGTGACCAAACCCATACAGCTATTGAGTTTAAGCCTTTGAATTAGTGTCGAACTTAAATACTAATAATCTCTTGTCTGGGTGCCAGTATGGATTTAGAAGAGACATAAATATTTCAAATGCTTTATTAGATTTAAATAAAAATATTAATGAAGGCATCAACGGGAATAAGAAAGTTATTATAGTTTTCTTGGATTTAGCTAAAGCTTTCGATTCGGTAGATAGACAAATATTACGTAATAAATTAGACTTAATCGGGTTTCGTGGTAATGCGTACTCATATTTCAAAAGCTATTTGTCGGACAGGAAACAAATAGTGTCAGTGTGTGGAATAAATAGTGAACCTCAGCCTGTGGAATATGGCGTCATCCAGGGGTCGACGTTAGGACCTATTCTGTTTTTGATTTATATAAATAATTTGTCTAAAATCAATATTGATGGGAACTTTAACCTATTTGCAGACGATACGGCCATTTTATTCGAGGGTAATAGTTGGGAAGAAGTACAAGGGAAGGTTGTAAAGGATTTGTCGGTAGTGAAAAATTGTTCGATCAAAATGTTTTAACCCTAACATATCTAAAACAAAGTTCCTTCCTATAGCCCTTAGGTCCATTAGCGATTGTCCTTATAAACATATTAAATTACATTCGTGTTGGAATTACCTAAGTAACCTCTGTGGCTGTAGTAACATTGATGGAGTTGACTCCTACAAATACTTGGTTGTCTTGTTTGATACACGCTTAAATTGGTCGGACATGTTGACTATTTGAGTCGTAAAATTAGAAAGTTAATCTATGTTTTTAGGAATTTAAA